>RXPK01002769.1:0-84557 GCA_004143645.1 Protaetia brevitarsis | reverse complement strand
ATGGGAGAGGGAATGGGAAGGGAATGGGAAAGGGAATGGGAAAGGGAATGGGAAGGGAATGGGAAAGGGAATGGGAAAGGGAATGGGAAAGGGAATGGGAATGGGAATGGGAAGGGAATGGGAATGGAAAGGGAAAGGGAAAGGGAATGGGAAAGGAATGGAAAGGGAATGGGAAAGGGAATGGGAAAGGAATGGGAAAGGGATGGAAGGAATGGGAAAGGGAATGGGAAAGGAATGGGAAAGGGAATGGGAAAGGAATGGGAAGGGAAAGGGAATGGGAATGGGAAAGGGAATGGGAATGGGAAAGGGAATGGGAAAGGGAATGGGAAAGGGAATGGGAAAGGGAATGGGAAAGGGAATGGGAAAGGGAATGGGAATGGGAAAGGGAATGGGAAAGGGAATATTTATATAATTAGCCCTAAGTAAAGATAATCTCATATTCGGTGTCTTCAAGAATCACGTGTATATAATACGTACAACAAAAACTTTTCTACAAAAGTTGTGCAGAATTCAATGCTGCATAACCTAAAAATATTTTCAACTATACAGGGTGTTCCAAAAGTAAGAACAAAAGTAAACTACTTAAACGTACTGCACATTATAAAAGATGATTTTCAAGTGAATGGACCGACTTCAAAAAACCCCCTTCCTCAAGTACCACCTTCCTCTACTCCTAGATGCGCAGCATCTAGTTATAATACACTAAAAGGTGCTCCTGACATTCCTTCCGACAGGGAGCGCTATTCCATAGGCGTCGCCCTATTTCGAGCGTGTAAATCGCGAAAAAAAGTCACACGGCTAAGGGTTCGAAACGGACGCGATTAAAAGGAAATTATTAAAGGGCCGGGGTAGCGGGTGGTAGTGAATAGGCGTATCGCTATTAATAATTAAAAGTAGGAAAAGAGGAGAAAATTCGCCGAAAATTAGATCGTAGTAGGCGTCGGGAAACGAACGCCGCTGCAGACACAACTTTTACGAAACACGGTAAAGAAGAAATCTTTCATATTACAGTTTACTGCATATTTTACAGGTTTCTGTAATATGCACTAAATATAACATGACACAATATTTTTCATTAGGTGTAAAAAAAAAAAATAGAGATGGCGGTACATATGACATTCGATAAAGTCACTAGATATACATATAAAGTACCGTAATTGGCCGCCACATTGTGTCCAGATTAGGCGCTCAACTTAAAACGGGCTTTTTTAAAGCCAAGCTGCACTTGAATTACATTAATTGGTAGTTGTGAATAATTTGTTTAATATTTATTATATTTAATAATATTTTTATTTAATATTCGGAAACATTTTAAAATATAAACAAATTCTGATTCGATTGCGTTTGTACTCAATTCTTATACAATGGAACACATGTACATGCGCGTAAACATACAAAAATTGTAAAGATATCACAGTAAAATCTATAGATGGCGATGTCTATTTTAGAAACATATTATCATTTTATTGAAGATAACGTATTTCACGTTCTACTACTTTAGGGAATTCAAAAACGCAATAAAATATAAATAAATTACATCTATTAATTGTATTTGCATCGAATTCTTACACAACGGAACGCATGTACATGCGCAATATGTGACACAGGTTGTTCAATCAATAGTGAAATTAGTATAATATTTTAAGTTCCTAAGACGGCGTCAGACGGCGTTGACTATTATGACAAAGCGAATAGCGTCTATTTTAGTCACAGCGCTACAGCGTTCTACCTAATAACATCGTTATTATTAGTGGTTAACTAAATAATACATTACAATTTGTAGGAAAATATCATTTTGATATATGTAAGTGTGTTTGTTCAATTCAATTAAATGATATATTCATGTGTGTTTCTATTTCGCATGTGATGTTTAAATTAGATAATGCCGAGGAGAGGAAAATCGAAATTAACCTCCAAAAAGGGTCGTCGTACAGATGGAAGAGTTAGTTCTAGGCAAACAACACCATCCGCAAATAGAGCAGCCATACCAGGTAAATAAATACTTTTTTTAGTTAAATTTAAAATTTCGATATTTTCTCGATAAGTTAATATACAAAAACTCTAAAGCAAAATATATTATATAGAAATTTAGATGTAGTAGGGTGTACGTTACATATTTATATAAATAAAAATTATATGTTTGTCTATATTATTCGATTCAAGTGCTATATAATATACTGTAGGTGAAATCTCAATACGATCATTCGATATCGCACAAAATATATAAAAAAGAGGACAATATAAATAGAGCAATAACGAAAAGAACAGCATCAAGTACCATATCCATACCATGTCACCTTAAAAGAACTATACACTGCATTCTATAGCGTAATCTTTTTATCTTATCGGTTGATCATATATGCACCTGACATCCATTTACGTATCATATGTCCAATACTATATTATTCTACCATATATAATGGTAGATAAAAAATACATATTACGATTTGTAATACTATAATTATCAACATTTTTACATATTTGAAAAAGATTGATGAAATAATATTAACAAAAAAATGTCAACCTATCGTTATGTATTCTATCCTACTGTATAGCATTTGTATGTCATCGAATAACCAAATTTCTATTTCAAATGCAATATATAAAGTAATATAAGTATAGCATTGCATCCTGTATTTATAAAACATATATACTCTAATTGTCAAAACTTAAATACTATATCTATTTGTCAACTCCATCCGTGGAACCTGTATATTTGTTTACATTATTATTTCAGCATTATTTGCAATTAGATGTTACAAAAAGCAGCCATTTAGTTTGAGTATTTATGCTTTACGCTTTGTGATTCTCTGGAAATTTGGTTATTTACAATTTAATAGATGAGTTATATACAGGGTATCCCACATAAGTGGTTCATTAAAAGTTCATGATGTTCTACTATTTACTTATATTTGAGATTTTGGCACCATTATCTGTGATTGCCACTATAAATGTGAAATACTTCAACCAAAATAGTCACTTCCGGGTTGACCGGAAATGGGACGTCAACTTTGTTATTTTAAATTAGAATGATATAATTTTCTTTACATTTTTAGATTCTACGGCCATAAATACTTCAATCTTTATTAGCTGTTCCTATAGCTACATGTTGCCGTTTTCGATAATTTAAGATTTTCTTTTTTTTTTGTAATAATCATTGCCTCATTCAGAAATTAATATCTCGTAATACTGCAAAGTAGGGACTCCAAATTTCTATGTTATGAATGTAGATGTAACTCTAAGAAATGGTACGCACACTTCGCATTCTAATAACAGAGTATTCAAAAACTGTGAGAAACAAAAGTGACATATTTTCGAATGCAGGAAAACTCAATTTTTTATTTTAATTCGAAATCGGAGCGCCGCCTAAATCGCCACGTTACGGATTACGATAGCGCTGCATTTAAAGTACATATGTTAAAAATTGTTTGCTTTTGTATCTGATTCCATTGTACGATCAACTTAAAAAAAATATGACATAGGAGAAAATAAGCCATTAGGAAACGTAAGGAGAGATACATCTTCTTTATAATCTATCAGCGATTGCACGTTGCGCAGATTCTAAGAATTTTAATACATTAATCCGCAGAATCTGCGAAGTAAAATTCTGCGAATACTAATAAATCTCTAGCCAAAGGATTGGCGGCGTGTTTGTCGCATATAATATCAAGGGGATTAAGCTTTCGAAAGTATTGTCGCATATATGTATACTTTTTTTTGTTGTTTATTTTGCCATCGATTATTCCCGCGTGTTTAAATGACATAATTACAAAACTTAAAATGTTTCGTGTATAATTATTTGAAGAAGTAAATTTACTACAGCCATTACTTTGATTACGAATATAGGTTTACTTTTGTAAGATTTTTTTTAATGTTGATGTATAAAATTATATTTAGGACCAAACAAATATTAACGTGATCTGACGTGATTAAACGTAAGTGGAATTTTCCGTTGCACAAACGCGTAAAAAATATAAGATAAGCGAGAGTCGGTGCGATACGAATGAAAGTGGTTTAACTGCGCGCGCAGCGGAAGTAGTAGGCATTCATAAATGAATTGTCAATTCGCACAATTATTATGAAATGAATATTAAAGGAGTCAAAAGCAAGTAACAGTTCAGTAAATAAATAAAAAACCAAAACACACATATTGGCCAATGGTTAAATTCGTTTTATTAATGAAATTAAAACATATTTTATTGTTAAAGCGAAGCTACACACGAATATTTGCTTTATTATATCGTCAAATGCCTATTAACTTTCTCATAGCACATATTATATCTTATTTTTAATGCATGAAATCTACAGCGTCTTCGATTTATTACACTACGCGTGGGAGAATGTATGTATCTATCGCTTTTTTAATAGTGTATATTTAAAAAAAACATAATTAGGTGCATAAGAATGCGGTAAGTCGAAAACGTTCTAAAATATTGTCACAATAACAGCGGAAAATTCAATTTTTAAAACTTGGATTATTGGAATTCAATGAGCATAAACTTTAAAATATTTTTGACTATATAGACTGTCCAACCGAAAGCTTGGTAATCAAAAATAAAACTGTAATCAATTCTATTTTTGATTTTAGGAAAAATACTTTCTATATATTATTCCATTTTTAAATTTTACGTAGAAAAATAAAATTAGCAGACATAATATCGGGATTTTACGCATTTTTTGGTCACTATTTGCGAATATAGAATCAAAAACAAGATGGCGCGATTAAAACGGAGAAGAGGTATTAAAAAAAAAAGGCATTTTGCTAAGATATTGTGTTCAAAGCCTTTTGTAGTGCTGAATTCGATTCTTACAAGAGTTTTTATAGAAAAATAAAATGGAGGATTCAATATTGAAGAGAAATTTTTGAAATATAGGAGACATTTTGCAACAGACGTTCGTATGCAAGCGTTTTGAGGTCGCTAAATTGATTCTGATATTAGTTTTGGCAAAATAAAATGGCGCGACGCAATATGGGGGAGAACTTTTGAATATAAAAGAGAAAACGCAATTTTTTTTTGAAGCTTGAGATTTATGCAATTTTTTGGCCACTATTTGCGAATATAGAATTAAATACATGATGAGCGCGACTAAAATGAGGTAATATATTAAAAAAATGACATTTTGCAACAGACATTTGTGGGGTGTGTGATCGTCTGCATTTGATGCTGATAATATTTTTTGGAGAAAATAAAAATGGCGAATAAGTGGGAAGAAAATTGAAATATAGGGAAAATCGCCAACTATTTTTTAAAGCTGTAACTTATGGGATGTTATAAAAAGGGAATGGAAAGGAATGGGAAAGGAATGGGACAGAGAATGGGAAAGGGAATGGAAAGGGAATGGGAAAGGGAATGGAAGGAATGGGAAAGGGAATGGGAAAGGAATGGGAAAGGGAATGGGAAGGGAATGGGAAAGGGAATGGGAAAGGGAATGGAAAGGGAATGGGAAGGGAATGGAAAGGGAAGGAAAGGGAATGTGAAAGGGAATGGGAAAGGGAATGGGAAAGGGGAATGGGAAGGATGGGAAGGGGAAAGAATGGGAAAGGGAATGGGAAAGGAATGGAAAGGAATGGAAAGGGAATGGGAAAGGAATGGGAAAGGGAATGGGAAGGAATGGGAAAGGGAATGGAAAGGAATGGGAAGGAATGGGAAAGGGAGGGAAAGGGAATGGGAAAGGAGAATGGAAAGGAATGGAAAGGGAATGGAAAGGATGGGAAGGGATGGGAAAGGGAAAGGAAATGAAAGGGAATGGAAACGGAATGGAAGGAATTAGGAGGACATAGGAAAGGGGAAAGGAATAGATAATTGAAACAAAGGAAGGGAATAGGAATAGAATAGGAAGAAGAGGGAACAGGGAAAGGAAATAGGAGAATGAGAATAGGAACGAGAATGGGAAAGAAGAATAGGGAAAAAGAATAGGGAAGAATGGGAAAGAAAATAGGAAAAGGGAATGGCGAAAGGGAATAGGGAAAGTAGAGAAATAGGGAAAGGGAATGGGAAATTGAATAGGGAAAGGGAATTGGAAAAGGGAAAGGATTAGGTAAAGGATAGGAAAGGGAGTAGGGAAGGACTAGGAAAGGAAAAGAATAGGAAAATAAGGAAGGATATAGGAACAGGAGAGAGAATAATAGAAACGGGATAGATAAAGGGATAGAGATACGGAAAGGGACAACGAAATGAGAAAAAGGAATAGGGAAAAATACTAATTTCTATTCTATCTATTACTAAATTGATGTTTACCGTATGTGAAATACCTGCCTACATCGAGTCCGCAATGACAAAAAAAATCTATATAATAAGCAGACAATATAGATAGAGGAATAAGCACTGAAATATATATAGCTTATATAAAACAAATGTATCAACTGTGTTTTCCTCGCTTTTTTGTGCTTTATCTAACAAACGTCTAATATAACTTTTTGTCGAGCAATCGTAATTAATGAGTTATCAATATTTATGGAATTTACGGTTGGCTTAAATATGATCTCGCGAAGGATAAATAAAAACTAATAAATTAAAAATCGTCAAATTGGAATTGTTAGTTATTATTATGGAGAGTGGATATTTTATTTAAACGCAGAATATTTATATAATTAGCCCTAAGTAAAGATAATCTCATATTCGTGTCTTCAAGAATCACGTGTATATAATACGTACAACAAAAACTTTTCTACAAAAGTTGTGCAGAATTCAATGCTGCATAACCTAAAAATATTTTCAACTATACAGAGTGTTCCAAAAGTAAGAACAAAAGTAAACTACTTAAAACGTACTGCACATTATAAAAGATGATTTTCAAGTGAATGGACCGACTTCAAAAAACCACCTTCCTCAAGTACCACCTTCCTCTACTCCTAGATGCGCAGCATCTAGTTAAAACTACATAATTTTTGTAACAATAATATTACAAAAAACAGTTTTAATGTATTATAGGTTTTTTTTGTTAATATTTTTAATTTTAATATTAAGCCGAAGCTTAAAATTTTAAAATCAAAACATGTAATCCAGCTTTTATGTAGAAATTGCAAAAAAAAAGACAGGAACACAAATAGATTGTAAAAACCTTTTACATATTATGTGGTTTCGGTGACGGCGCGGCATGTTCTTTAGATGATAAGAAAATACCGACAATAAAGTAAAATAAACACGTAAATATCCACCCAAAAAAATCTGGTAATACAAAGGCCTATTGAATCGATAGCGTTAAGAGAACATATGGTGGAATTTTTACAATATTATTTGAAGAAAACGTTTCTAATCCTCTAACAGGGTTATAATATGTTATAAATTATTATTGTTACCTGCAGAGAATATAGAATTCTAAACAGATGTTACCAGAAAAATTAAAGGATTTTTACACGTTTTATTAGTACAAATGTCTCATTATGTACAACTCATGTGTAGGTGATGAATTATGAAAGAATACTTCTTTTGGCATAATGCCCGTAATGCTCTGCGTATTGCATATCATACATATGTATATTATTCGATTTCAATTACAATACCAAAGAAGAAACGATTACATTGAGAGGTTATTTTGTTCTGACCAACTACTCATTACTTAACGACAATCGGTCTTTGCTTTGAATCGTAAATCCAGTGTTCGTATATATCTTGATTGATAATTCCCGTCGCCGACAAGTAGAATTCCCGTTTTGATATTGCAGTTCCTGATATTTTAGGCGGTAAATACAAATTTATTAACTTTTTGTCAATAAATTAAAATAAATGCACGATACATAACAAATAATTAAACTAAAGCAAATAATAAACAATCATCAATAAATTTAATAATTCCCTCTGAAACAAAAGTTTCTTCCTCTAACTTTCAAAATTCCTTCTAAAAAGAGATTTTCCCTCTCATATACGAGCACTGTCGTAATCGTAGGTTTGAAAAGTTGAATTTTAACAGTTCATATTATTAATTGTAATTACATGAGTAATATTTATTATTATAACACTTATCAAACTATTGTATGTATTATAAATACATTTGAAAATTAGAAAAACGGAAATGGATTTTTATACGGATATTCACCCACAATAAAAGATACCTATACCCTACTTGGTTTGGTAAATTTATTCCTAGATAGCGCTGACCAACACCTTTATCCGAGAACTATCGAACTGCATTATATGGTAATTTATGGATGTTATCGACATCTATCGACAATTTTTAGAGTTATTTCGCTTTTATATGGACTTGATCAGTCTACTTATATATAGTCATTGCACTAGGCGAACGCAGAAATCCGTCAGTTTTTTATTGGCCAAAACAGTTGTGACGTCTTAGGATATAATTTGAAATTTATCATTTTTTGAAATGGTTTTACTCACAAATATGAAATCCAAATGTTGAATTGTTTTAGGCATTCGTCATCGTAAAACACAAAAATGAAGTACAGAAGTCGTTTTTTGTATAACTTGTTGAAGACCCGACCCTCATACTATAGAAATGATGTAAAATTAGAAAATGGAGAATGTTTGTACTCTTTGCAGCCATATATAGAAAAATTTTGGGCAAAATTTTCAAATTTACCAGTTAACATCTGACAGTTTGTGGCAATTGATACAAGAATCAGTGCCAAAATTCTTTGAAACAGGGTCTGTGTCTCGAAAACCAGATAGTGGTAGACCATTAAGACGGACAGTTAAAACTATTTCAGATGCTGAGGAGCGAAAAACTCACCTAACAAATCGATTCGTAAGCTTTCACAGCAAACACAACTTTCATATGGAACATGCTAAACAATTCTTAAAAAAGATCTACAAAAAATTCCATACAAGTTGCATTGCGTGCAAGACCTTTTACCCATTGTTCTCGTAACCCGACTTAATTACTATTAATATGGTTTTTGGGCACGATGTATAACGACGACGTTCTTGACAATTTTTTTTTTCTCGGATAAAGCATGATTTCATTTATCAGGATATTTTAATAAACAAACAACGCGCATCTTGTCTGGTGAAAATCCATATGTAATTGAAACACCCTTGCTGTCTCTCATAGACGGATTATTGGTCCAATTTTCTTTAATAATACTATAAATGCGGAACGATATCCTAATAATTTAGTACAGCCATTTTTAAATCAATTACATGATGATAAACTTGGGAAATAAAGGATATTTTCAGCCAGATAATGCAACACCCCATAAGATAATGGAGACGTTAGAATTCTTGCATGAATTCTTTGATAATTGGATAACAGACTTACCATCACGATCTCCAGATTTAACAATTATGGATTATTTCAGTTATTCACACTTAAAAAGTAGAGTACCTATTTACAAATCCTCCTCATACACTTGAAAAACTAACTGAAGCTATCCGAAATGAAGGAGTTCACTTTAAACATATAAGTTGATAATGATCAGAAAGAATACAACCGTCACCAGCTAGAAAATCGAAAGACAGTGTGAGAATATGTTTGTAGTTTTACTGTACAAGACCAAATAAAGGTGCTAGGTGTAAAATAGGAAAAAGGCTTCTTTTATTTTTAAAGAATTTCGAATGTCATTTGTTAAAAGTCCATTTTTTCATCGGAAATGTGTAATAAATGTAAAATCCAACCATTTTGCTAAGTTTACACCACAAAATGGATTTTGCAAATTGTCTTTTTCTATTTTGCGTTCATAAAAACGCAATTGTAACACGCTTTTGCGTATCGAAAAGTGCTTCATTGTGATACGCCTTTTTTCATTTCTATAGGTTGGCTGTATTGAATACATTATGACAGAAAGCAAAATTGACGTTTAATGCATGTAAATTGTAAATACTTTAATCAAAAATTCTATACAAATTTAGTTTACATTGTTATTGTTATGAAACGTGGAATTACTGTATACATTTACACTGACGGAACAAGTATCTTGAGCATGTATTGTTATGCCAGGCAAATTCTTCGTAACAAAGTTTTGCTAAGTTATGTTATTGGCTTTAATGGTAGACTCTTGTGATTGAGAATCATTCGATGATATAACTCTAGAATGACCAGATGTACTTGGCCCTGATAAGTTGTGCGCTACAGCCACTTTACTTTTCATAGATGTTTCGATGTAACCCTCAGCTACCGCAGATGACTTCCATCCACCATGACGTTTTATAGTCAGCAAATCACTGCCTGCGTCTGCTAAGTGTGTAGCACTAGAACGTCTGAAGCAATGTCCAGTATAAAGCTCAGAATTGGGCAATTTTAGAAAATCAGCTATTAATTTAGGCATTTTGCCAATCGTATTAATTCCAATCGGGCACGATATACAATAACCATTGCGATATGTAAGGAAGAATCTTGAATGATTAATATTTTTGGTCGCAGGGCGACATATTTTTTAATTAAAGTAATCCATCTTTCATCCGTAATTGCAAAAACTCTTACGATATTATTTTTTGTTTTAGGTACTGTCACCAAAATAATATCACTCTTAAATTCTAAATCATGTATGAACATATTTGTTAATTCATCTCGTCTACAGGCACCTGTGTAACCCATTATTAAAACGATCTAAAATTAAATCCATTACATAAAAAATTAACATTTTTGCAAATAATATCGTACTTTATTGCTAAATATAATGCGTCAGAACCTCTTCTATAAATTAATTATATCTTCAAATGCATAAAATTTTAGATTTCTTAGCCTCTGTATCCCTCAGAGAATCGTTTTAAATAGGCTTGTAATTTAATATATTTTGATCTGTATTTTTTATAAATGGAAAAGTAGAACGAAGCATGGAATACATAGACCATAAGGTAGAAGATTTCTTATTTTTACCTTGTAATTCAAAATATGCCAATAAAATGTTTTCAGATATTGTGTTGACATTATTCTGTACAGCCCATAGTTCAAATTGATGGTAGCATTTTCATATACTGCTTTTGATTTTTTTCAGTAATAAATTATGACGGCGTTATCCGCAATTTCACGCAGTTGTGGTGGCGTACAAGATAAATTTCTCTCAGTATCACTCATTTTTTACAGTTTACAGAGACTATATTATGAAATATATTGTTTAAACAATTTAAATAGCCGAATTTGAATTTTGAATTCGTCAAATGTCAATCGTATGTCAATGTGACCAACTTCATATAAAAATAAAACTCAACATTTTTAATGAGATTTTTATTAAGTATTTATTATCAATTTTATAATGCAAAATAGAAAAATAGCATAAAGGACTCGTTCATAAGGCTTTTTGTCGCACTCGTTCATTAGAAAACTCGCCTGCGGCTCGTTTTCTAAACTTGAACTCGTGCGACAAAATCATGCCTTATGAAACTCGTACTTTAAAATATACTATTTTTTTGTTCTTTAATACGTTTTTTTATCGTCAAAAAATTACCACATTTTAAGAATTTACCCTGCCTTTCTGGTTTTAATACACTTTTAGTAATTCTGAAACATTTATGCATTTAAAGTTCCTCTTTAATAGGGCATTTAGTACCGCAATTACCTAGCTTTTAAATTACCCCTGTTACGAGGAAACCTAATTACGGGTACACGCCTCGTAAAACCAGCATTTCCCATTATGGTATGCAAATAATATCGTGCAGATGCAGCTGAATTAATGTCCGTCCCTTACTTATGCAACATTAGCGTCCGCTATTTCGAAAAATTTCTACCACCTCAAGCTATTGTTTACATGTTTGTGTTCACCGGCCGACACACGACTTTCGGTCCAACGCCTACTCGATTGGATAATATCGTGCATGTGCCGTGTCTTGCGTGAGCTTCCTTGCTATCGCTCCTTTTCTATCTTGGCTGACCTCCAAAGTTGTCCCATTACTGGCCGCAGCAAAAGTATTACTCCCCGATATTGTTTTTATATCGAATAGTACTCAAAGAAAATCAATTCTATTATTGTATATTTCTGGGAATACGACTGTTTTCATATCTGGATATCAGAAATGCATTAAATTGTGCCTTTTATGTGAATAACTATTGTTTGGTTTTGCTATTTGAGAACGTAGTTAGGTATTGTAATATCCACTTATAACATTACCTTATACAAGCTGATACTATACAGTTATACAGTTAATTAGATGATTTAGTGAAAGACAACATCCGGTTCAATAATCGTCTCGTCCATTTGCGACCACTAGCTCTATTATGCTACCGATGTTATCTTAGAGTTCATCCAACTTGTTTAAACCCTTAAGGTAACTCAGTATCTCGCTGAATAAGATTGTTTTCAGATCTTCCAGGGAAGAGCCAATCTTTCCAAAAGTAATCTATTTGATTCTTGCAATGGCAGGGCAGCGGCAAAATATACTCAATCTGTCTTTGGTCTTCTAAACACAGTTGGCATTCAATCTTCATTGAAAAGCCTGATTTCTGGTATAAGCGCTTTCTGAATTTACAGTGATCTGTAAAAATAGAGACAATTAACTTGACACATTTACGATTAAGTTCAACCAGTTCCTTGGTTCTGACATGATTAGATGAGATACACTCCTTCGCATGTACCAAACCAGAACAGTGGTTGGCCTAAAGTTGCTCCGGAGCACACTTTTTCGCAAGGGTGTCTGCCCCTCATTTCGCGAGAATGAGTGAGTGTCCCTAGATTTGGCATAGATTATTAGCCATCTCCAATGTATTTAGAGTTTCTTTACAAGTTTATATCAGTTTCTAGTCGCATTTATACACTTCTAACGCTTTCGACGCCGCTTGATTGTCACTGAATTTTTTTATTGATTTTTGTCTGTAGTTTTTATCGAAAATATCTCTGGCACAGATCTTAATGGCTAAGTTTTTAGCCTGAAAGATCTTTGTGTATTATCCAAGATCAGGGATGGCGAACCTTTTTGAATGCGTGTCAAAAAATATCTTGAAACGGTAGAAATTAGCCATTACGTACCAGTTAATTTTTTTTGTTGCTTTTGAAACACCAGATATTCAAAAAAAGTTACATATGTAAGACAATAACAAATTTAACTTTTTATTATAGTTTATCTAAAGCTATCATCAGGAAGAAAATAAGTATAGAATGATCGAATTTAACACATTTGTGCCCACAAATTCTTTGTTAAGAAAAAAATGGCAAAGCATGCATTTGCTTGATATTGGTGTTGGTCTAGCATGAAAATGTGAGCTGTGCATATACTCACATGAGCACAGTGGAATAAAACGGGTTAATGTGGCACTTGTTATTATTGTTTTTGGACGATAACTTTATTTAATATGTGGTTCGACATTTGAAAATTTATTCGTTCGTAGCGGCAGTGTAGAAGTGGATACCGAGATGATTTTTATTCTTACTTCTAATAAAATTCACTGCCGTAAACAACCGTTCGTAAACGTAGTGCTGTGTACTGATTGTAATAAATGAAATTGCCAAATGAATTTACGAAGGAAAAAGAAAATTAAATTAGCTAGCTCAACGGATAAAATTTTTGGACGCAAAAGAACAATTAACCTCAGAGTTACCCTCACGAATTAAAACTTGAATCTAACCACGAAAAGTAAATCGTGAGTGAAAGAAAACTCACTTACTTAATTACCCGAAAAAAAATGTGAAGGTTTTAATTAAAAATAAAAGAACAGAGTTTTTAACCCAACGAAGATAATTAACAAGCAAATTTTATTATTTAAAAAGGGTCAAATTACAGCTCGTGCAGAAAAAGCTGTGAACTGAAGGTTCTGGCCTAAATTAAAAATTGCACCTGATTCTAAATTACAATAGGGCAATGCTATTTCCTATACAAAGCAAAAGTTTTGTTTGTTCAGGAAGATAATCAATGGTGGTATCAAATTAAAATAAATTAAACGTGGTCAATTACTAGAAATCTATAAAATCGTAAACTAAATGCAAGAACAATGCTTCTACTCACCCAAACCGAGGTGATAGATAATTAAAAACGAAACAGCAAAATTGAATAACGAAAAACTAACTCTTAAAACTATAATGTGAAAAAATTAACTAAAATGTATCTTTCCGAACAAAAATAATAAATGATCTTATATCTATAATGTGCACACTTCAATATATTAACAATTATTACAAATTGAATTCCTTGATGGGCTATATAAAAGACAATTTGTGCGAAATTTTAGAATATCAAAAAGAATTACAAAATGGCAACAATGATAGAAAAATACAAGAATACGTCTACTCACGTTAATAGTCGAACAAGGCTTGAGAAAACTCTACAATTGTTTTTCTTACAATAATCCTTCTCTTAAAATCTTACAACGCAGTCGTACAATTCACCGACAAAATCTAATAGAATAGGCGTTAAACAACATGAGCAAACGATAGACATCTTAAAGAATGGAATTAATTTAAAAAACTTAACACTATATAAATTAAATCAAATAATAAACTCCTTCCCTAAATTTAAACAAAATAATAAACATAAAATTTGTGAAAATTCTCGGTAATTGAATACCGACGAACAGAGTAATCAAAAATCAAACAAAAATACACTCAGCGGAATGTGGGTTGCCTAACCACAGCAGTAGGTTGATACAAACATTGTCAAAGGAGGTCTTGCTAACTTTTTTTTTAATCAAAATCAGCGAATTAGGCAACGAGTTTCATTCAGTTGTTGGCAACCCTTTCAAAAATTGAATAGGGAGTTGCCGCGCAAAAGAACGTGGGATCATTCAACCAATTCAAATTTCTGAATTTTGGAAAACTTTAACTTCTTCCTCTGAAAATAACCTAATTTCGTTTAACACTAACGAACATTCCAAAACTTGACCTCGAATTTGCCAGCGAATGTTAACGAATATAACCAAACCCTAATAGTTCCTCCAATAAATTTGACTTTCCGTTTAACAAGAGCATGTGCTGCAATAAAATTAACGAATTTCCTTACAATAGAAAGCACATTTTCAAAACAATTTAAAGTGTCTTTTGCTCAAAATGCTTGTTGGTGCAGTATGCAGTGAAATATTCGACCAAAGAGTGTCCTATTTCTGTTGGTAGAAGCGTAACGGAACCAACTTGCTTTCCTATCATGCCTGGAACTCCATCAGACGTTATGGATACAATCTTCTCGGGGTCATCATTCAACTCTCAATCAGTGAATTCTTTCTGCATTTTGTACTATTTATTTTTTCTCGTTTTTTTTTTTTGTATTATTTAAATATGCTATTTTTTTTAGTAAAGTTAACTGATGATCCGCTTATCAATCATTATGCTTTCTATAAAACCAAAAACACTGACAACAGTGACCGCTTTTTTTAAATTACACGCTTCGGTGCTGTGACATTCATATTTAATTCATAATTAAATTTAATTTTTAATGTTAGTTACAGACGACGCAATGGCTCTAAGGGTCGATTTCTTCAGTGAAGGATAACTATACGATTACTTTAACTGACAGATAAGTGATAATACTGATTTTCTTCACCCATTGATAAATGTTATCCTTCGGAAATGTGGCGCAAAAGTTATCTGGTACTCGACCCTACCAATAAATTATTATCCTCAAGTTAAAATAGGTATGTTTTGAATTAACATAACCTCATTACTTTTATTTATAATGGTGGAAAGGCACGCGAGAAAGCTTTGGCGGTTTAGATGTAAAAAACGAATAAAAAAGTGTGTAAAATGGATTTATTAATGGACTTATATTAATTTATATGCAACATTCATCAATGTTTCTTTTTCTAGTTCGGTAAAGTTAGCAAAACGTTTGTCTCTGTCTTTTCTGGTATTCTAAAACAATGTAGAATTAATGGAACAAATGAAAATTTAACTCATAAAATTTTATGCATTACAAAAATGTGCATATCATATAGTAGCCATGTGTGGTATATAAATTCTATATATTGTAAATATAAAAACATATAGGCTACTTACGTCAATTTCAAATCCAGTCAATCATAAAAAATATTACTTATCCTAAATTGATTTGCGCTAACCGTACCTTAACTATTTCGTTTTGTAGTTATGTTCTGCCAAATGATTCGTACACACTTGTGCAGTAACCGTGTATTATTTTCCTAGCTGAGATTAACAGCTCGTATTTTTACAGCGTTGTCAAATGCCATCTAGTCGATTTCTATTCCACGGATAAAATTGCTTGCAGTTATTTGAAGAAATCTATTTTTTCATATCTTATAGATAACGCTATCCAACAGATACCAGTATGGGACTTTTATCATTGGCTGAAGAAATCGGCCCTAAGTAATAAAAATAATTAATATTGAAATGTCAGAATATGTCAAACGTCAAATTAATCGTTGGAACAAAATAATAACTGGTATAACTGATTGCCTATTCTCTAATGTATTGACAATTGTTAAGTTACATATATGTTTAATGAAAAACAAGAACCTGGCGTATGACCCAAGAGCTGTATGTATTAAAATTAATAGTAATAATAATAATGAGTTTATTCCAATAACTTTTACATAATACATTTATGTAACAGTAAATTTAACAATTGCATAAGTAATTAACGTTATTGGAACCTTAGGGATTTGGTTCAGAAGAGCGATATAAACCGCGCTTCTGTTCTTCCACCAGATCCCTAAAAGGAGTTTAAAGAAACTAAAAAATAGAAACTTGCCTAAAAATAAAATATAACTAACTTAACCTAAATTTAATTCTAATTCCGTGATGCTTACAGGATATATATCCTTAAGAAATTCGATCCCCACTTTCAATATTACGCAATGTAGATCTCAAGGTGGTCAATTTGTATTCATGACGGAGTCCGACACTCCATCACGGAATTATATTAAAGCAACCGCTGTTGAACTTTCGACATTCCGTTTCACGGCGCGAATGGTAACTCACGTCTTTACAATTGTCAGATGCAAATGGTCTGTGCTTGCCCTCTCAGCGCACCGTTTGAGTACAAAGGAAGGTGGGATCCAACGTCGGGCCGATTACCCGATGATACGATAATGCTCTCGCATCTGGGGCGGCCCGCACGTATTCTAGCGGTACTTCGAGGCCTCTGATTATATACTCGCTGGCAAGGGAACAGCGCAGCTATGGGGAATGGATGTTTTCAAATAACGGGGGTTATTTATTAGAAAGGTTAGGTTTGGCTTCCGCTCGAATGTAAATGTTTGTTGAAGCGAACGTCTTTGATTATTGCTA
This sequence comes from Protaetia brevitarsis, assembly GCA_004143645.1. Lineage (NCBI taxonomy): Eukaryota > Metazoa > Arthropoda > Insecta > Coleoptera > Scarabaeidae > Protaetia > Protaetia brevitarsis. Next base: position 67,498 of record RXPK01002769.1, on the reverse strand, counting down.
CCGTTTATTAAGACACGCAGATGAGGATTTTAACCGCCAATTGCTAAAGATGTAATGTTTGCTAAATATTCTAATGATGGTTGAATTGCAAAATGTATTTTTGTTTAATAATAAATATAGTTATTCACTGACTAAGGCAACGATTTATAATCGTGTAATCAGCAACTGTGCGTAAGGACTAATAATTTGCAATTTAGGAAAACTGTTGTTCTTGTAAACCATTTGAGCTGAAGTCTTCGAGAGCACTAACCTTGTCACAATGTTGCATTAACCTTTTACTGTTAAGCTTGTCTGGATAAGTGAAAGTTAAGCAAGTGACAAGCTTGTCGTAAGCTTACATGTTATCTAGGCTGCAGCCTCTTGGTTTTTCCGAAGTCAAGTAGTTAGTAGAACATTTATGAACTCCTAATCGTTCAAATAAATGGTACATAATTTGTTTAAAATTCAGTGGCGCCTTGTGACAATATTGAGTGGTGGGTCTTTAACGTACCGCTCTTCAATGCAACTGCAAGTGACATGTAGTCTACGATTGTTCGGAATTTCATGCAATTGCAACATCTACGTCAACTAAACAACATTACGAACACAACGGAAGACTACTTGACCTTGTATTCACAAATATGGACTGGGAAATAACGATTACTCGTGATTTGGAACCGTTTGTCCAGGAGGATAGTCACAATCCAGCTCTTCTTCTTAATCTTTCATTTAATAATCTACATAAAGCGGTTAATTTTCCTGTCACTTATAATCGCAAATATAATTTCCGAAAAGCGAACCTACCTTTACACTATTCTGAATTATGTACCATAGATTGGTCATTTCTCCTACATACTAATAGTGTTGATGACTGCTTAAGTGTGTTCTATAATCGTCTCTACTCCATAATCGACAAGTATGTACCTTTTAGTTATGCCACTCATCGACGTTATCAAAGTAAAGGAAAAATATTTTAAAAGATGGAGGCGCTCAAATATACCTTACCACTATAATGAATTTAAAAGAGTCAGGGAGTTATTAAAACATGAAACGAGGGTTGCCTACAGTGCTTACCTGTGTAGAACCGAAAATAATATAATTGACAATCCACGATCGTTTTGGTCCTTTATATACGGCAGGAAATTGCAAACTAGGATACCAGGTTCAATGTTTTTGAATGATCAGGAAATATCACAACCTCAGAAAATAGTCAATGTGTTCGCTGATGAGTTTTCAAAAAACTACTCTACAAGTTCAAGTAATGTTTCTCAAACGTTCACTTATAATCTCTCATTTGATGTGGGAAGCATTAGCCAGGAAGAGATCTTAAAAAGTATTTTAAGGATACGTGATGACATGACTACAGGCGAAGATCAAATACCTGGCTTCCTGGTGCGTGACTGTGCTGGTACTTTGGCTTATCCTTTGTCAGTTATTTATAACTTAATTGTACGTACCTCAATGTTTCCAACCATCTGGAAAATAAGCAAAGTGATACCCGTTTTCAAAAAAGGTGATCGTTGTGACCTTAATAACTACAGGCCAATTAGTATAATATCAAATTTTGGTAAGATTTTGGAATATATTCTATACAATAGAATCTATAGAAACGTACATGTTTTTATCTACCCGGCAACATGGTTTTACGGCTGATCGCTCCACGATTTAGCCATCACACAGTACATTTCATCAGCTATAGATAGGCGTCAGCAAGTTGATGTGTTATACACCGATTTTAGCAGAGCATTTGACTCTATCGATCACAATATTCTTTTGACGAAAATAGATGGTTTTGGATTCAGTCCGTCTTTTACTCAGTTGATTACATCTTATTTGTCACAGAGAAAAGCGTACGTGTTCTACAATGGATAATCGTCAGCATTATTTCCTATGGACTCTGGTGTACTCCAAGGGTGCAATCTGGGACCCCTACTATTTTATATATATATTAATGATCTCCTGCAGTCTCTTACATGTGAATGCTTAGGATATGCCGACGATCTGAAAATTTACAAGGTAATCAACACTGTTGAAGACTATCAATTTGCAAGAAAATCTATGCAAGGTGGAAAAATGGTGTATAGAGAACAAAATATTTTTAAATGTCAATAAATGTGCTGTGGTGTCATTTTCCAAAATAGTAAATCCACTGGTTTACACGTATATTATCAATTCGAAGTCTATAATAAGACACACGCTGATGAAAGACCTCGGTGTAATATTTGACTGCCATCTGACTTTTAACGAACATATAGAGTCTATTTGTCTGTCTGCTTCTAGAAACTTAGGCTTTCTGATAAGAACTTGTAGAACTTTCAACAATATCCAGACTATGAAAAATTATATTGCACGCTCGTCAGAAGCCGTATTGTTCTATAATATGGTATCCTACTACACTTTTCAACACTTAGCAATTGAAAGAGTACAAAAGCGCTTTCTGAAATATTTGTCGTATAGAGTTACTGGAACATATCTGAACGCAACTCCGATTATGCCACGCTACGTAGTATTCATGGATTCAGTTCGTTATCTGACCGACGTACTTACTACAGTGCCAAGTTCTTATTGAATATACTTTTAAACAAGGTGGATTGCCCCTCACTGCTTGCCTTGGTAGACTTTAATGTACCGTTTTTCACTACATGGAATACCACAACGTTTCATGTTCTAACTAATGTGTCGGTAAAATCCCCAATATCTCATATGACGAGAAACTTCAATGAACTGTATGCGGACTGTGAGTGAGTGTTATTTTGTGTATGTAGCATTTGATTTGCACTTTGTATTATGATATGGATATTTAATATTTGAATGTAAGAATATGTACCTTTTGTATTTTTAAGTTAGTTTCAAATTTCATGTAATACCTTTGATTTTGTTTGTTATACTAGGATCATGATCTTTATTTCTATATTATGTTACTGCAACGCCATCAATTACTAATTTTCGTCCTGTAATTGGCTTGTTTGCTGTTGGACGTAATAAAGTATTATTATTATTATTTTTTTATTATTATTATCATCACGGGTAAATACATTTCTAAACTTACAATTAGTGAAACCATCAAAACAAAAATTGATTAAAAACCGCACAAACACTTGATTCACCCCCATTAAATTCACTATAAAACCTTCGCTTAAGTGCGATTCTTCTTTACACTAATCACCAAAATTCACTTTAATTCACAGGTCTCACCATCGCCAGCAGCCTGTGCGGCATCATCTCCAGTACCGTCTCCCACGCCAAGCGTCAGAAGGCCTAGCAGCGCCCTCCTCCACCCAGACCATGCTCGACTCTTTCGACTCTACCCCACTTCATCCCCGGAGCAAACTTCCATGGAAGACGTGTCTGAGATCCACAACGGCCACGCGTCGCCATCTTCCAGCACGACATCTTCTCTGACGTCAGTAGCGGCCGCCGTAGCGATCACAGGCTCAAGGTCGAGCGACCCCTGCGACAGTAGGCGAAGATCGTCCACGATGACGGCGAGGTACTCGCTCTTCGACGCCCTAGATCTCGAGTACGCCATCCTGAGGGCGGCGGCCAGGGGCAGCGTCGGCCCGTACTCGTTGAGCGAAAGCCTGCACAAGCTGACGTTCACGCAAAGCTTGGCTTTCCCCGCATTGGCGCGCGGTCTCGCAACAAAAGACGCAGATCTCAACAGAATAACAGTAGCAGACCGTTGGATCCTTCAGAAAGTGGCCTTAACGCCTTCGCGAAAGTGGTAACGGCCTTGGTGCTGGTCCTAGTGAGTGTCTTAGTATTCGCGGTGGTCTATAAGTTCGTGAGGACGTGAGGGTTGCTCCTGGCTCCTGTAGGGGCTAGGTTTCATGGGCGCTTTCTATTGGTAAGAATCTATCCGTCGCTATGAGTAATTATAGGAATTTCGGGGAGGTGACGTGAACCCCGACCAAAAAAATATTTCGGGAGGAATTTTGGAACCCCAACCAAAGTATTTTTGGGAATCCTTTTTAGGGAATTATTCTAAAGCTGCGCGGAATTGAAATGCGTAATAGTTAGACGATAGAGATAGCTAAAAGCGATGCTGGCGCGAAAGAAGAAAACGCTGAAAAAATCTTATGAGAATGGTGTGACAGATTTTATAATTTTGTAACGCGCCAAGCGATGCTCCAAGCCAAACAAACCAATTTTCTTGACGTATTTTGAGCAGAAACACGCACTCTTCATAATTGCAGTCATTCCAGTAAAGAATAAATAAATGAATCCGGTCAAAGCCCTTCATCCGTATCAGCAGAAATTGTTTGAAGAAAATTTGTGATAAAATCCGAAGCTTTAAGTAGTACACAGTTTTGATATAAAAAAAAGCTATACTCATACACACAAATATATATTATATATCAAACGCAATACAACAAATAGCAACAGTTTGTAGATTATGCAGAATTGTCGTCTATTATTCTTCGAATAGATATATAAGTTTCTTTAAAATTAAAGTTGGTGCTTTGAAATTTCCAACAAATACATATCTTAAAAGAAAATAACCTAAAACAACAGAAATAGTTTTGAATTTTGGATATATATTTCTAAATAAGGCGACACTGCCAACGTTTTTTAAAAAAATTAATTGTTATTATACATTATATCAGCTTATACGCGTTTGATTGTGATCCTTACATTATGATAGAAATAAATTCTAGCAATTACTGGTATAAGACGCATGATTTAAAAAATTATTGGCAGCTGACATAACTCGCTTATGGGAGTATATTGACGTGTAAATGAAGAAATAAAATAAAACTGCATAACAAGTTCAATGAGAAGTGGTTGAAATTATTTTCGCTTTAGAAGTTCGTTTTATCGTTAAAGCTTTTGTATGCTTGAATAAGAGTTACCGTGTTATTTTTTACCTATAGCGAGAGATTTTTCGTATGCTTTCTTATGAGTTATATTTATTTTGGTTTTGAACGAAATAATAAACAATATTTTTTTTATATAAATCATCAATATTATCATAAATATCTATTTGTCACAAGCACCAATACAGAATTACAGATCTTGCATTTTTCACAAGTCATTTTTTAATTGAAAGAGTAAGTAAAATAACAGTAAACATACTTCCTAATTTGTTTTAAATTATTAAATTTTAAAAATTGCGTTGCTACCGGTTTCGGTCAGACATGACCTTCTTCAGGCAACTGTTGAAATTATAGTCAAAATAAAACAGGAAAAAATGAGAAATTGATGGATGAAAGCTTAATTATTGTTCTTAGCAAGACATAAGTGTTTTATTTTGACTATAATTTCTACTTAGATTTTAAGAACTCTTGGGAAGTATGTCAATAAGTTGAGCCAATCAATGACTGGAAAGAATTGAAATTATTTAGCAGATACTTTTTTTTTTTAAATCAATCAATGTTGCAAAAGTAAGTCGTATATAAAAATTGTAACAGCTAGCAAAACATATGGGACAACGTCGTATGCAACATTTTACCAATTGTTGCTACAGCGTAAAGCAGCCTGGTGATATTGTAGGTAATAATCCTTTTAAATAATAGATAAAGTTTGCTTTTCTTTACCGTAATAATCAATATTATATAAATTAAACAACATTCTTGGGAAGCGGCATAATATTATTATTTTTTTCATTTATTATACAAAAACGTTTCCATGTAAAAACATCTTTTTCAATTTGTAATTAAACATTTCCAAAACCTGTAATAATAATTGAAATTAAATTCCCAATATTGGGCAAACGTCATAATATCTGGATGAATGACTAAAGACTCATAAATACTCTAAAAACATCAAGGCGTTAAAAAAAAACAGGCACAATCTAAGGGTCATAGTTCTAATTTTTATGCATTGATACTGCTTGGAATGGCAAACAGAAATTGCATTGTCATCTAATTCTTTGACTTCGATATTATCATCTCAGATTGTTTGAATATGCATTTTCCAAATCTAGTGCAACATTAGTAAGTTCAAATCTATTTTTTTAACAAATAAAATCTCGTCTCAAGTTAATAGGTTTATTACTTCTTCACTTAAAATCCAGTTTTTCAGTGTTTCAATGTGAATTTGATGGTTCTGAATTGGTGTTTAGAGGAATATTTATCACTCGATTTCGATTGCCCTTTTCGTATAACTTATGTTCTCAACATTTTACTGCATTCAAGGATGTCTATGCAATGCAGCACCAAACCACAGTGTTTTTTTTTTTTTATTGCAGTAATGGGTAACAAAATTTATTTCAGAAATAAAGGTGATAATACCTATACTTAATTTAAAGAAATGTATAGATGAAAATTCTAAATTACTTCCTATTTAAGCGGTTTAAACTACATAATAAATTAACGTCAATAACCAGCTAATTTATAAACTACTCATTCATATAAAAATATAAATTATAATATGCGATATCTACCGCTTCGGTTTGAATTAACGAATATCTAAAATACTAAATAAAGTTCTTACATCTAGTAAATAAATATACATACCTACCTACATGTAATACAAAAGGTTTACACTAACATATAATAATATAAGAGATCGTTATGTATATATAATTATATTTACAATGTTGTATGTACATATACTTGTAAAATAATATATTTAAATAAAACAAATAATATATTCTTGTTACTTGACAATCAAACTATTTGTAATTATGTGTTGTTATTACTGTTGTATTGTTTTTTTATTGATTAAACTGTTGCACAATAGAAATTTTCAAGATATATTGGTTATGTTATACGAAGTCACAGATGAGAGAATAAAAAAAATATTTTGGTAGACCGTTTATAAATAACACAGAGAAACGAAAATTTCTATTGCGCTTGTTTTGCACAAATATATTGATATAATAATTATATTATCGCTTGTATATTGTTCTTTTGTGATATGTTGATTATATTTGACATAAAGAAGTTTAAAAAAAAAGTCGTTTTCTTTTTTATTGCAAATTTGAAATTCCGCTATTTTCAGGAGATAACCATGGAAACATGGACAAAATAAAAATAACTGTCGCAATTTTTGTTAAAAAAATTGTAATGACAAATAAATTACAAAGTAGATCGACTTACAATCAAAAATTGTAATAACACAAGGTAATTTCCAAGTAAAAACAAATTTGAATATATAACGTATTTGGTATACGCTTTTAACGCCTTAACTAGGCGTTGAACAATATCCACTTACATACATCACATATAATGTAACATTTTAAACGCGTATCGCGTATCTCAATATTCTCAATCCACTGCACACTATTTTAATAATTAAATGCGAATCATGCAAATAGAGGGGGTGCCGTAGATAGGCAACCAATCAGGCCTATTAATGTTATATTGCAAAACCGTAGTCAGTCCGTCATGTCACTTTGTTAATTCATAGGACTGTCTCCATAGTGCTAAATTGACGTCGCGCGTCACTTACAGAAAACTAACGATCAAACCATGATAGCTGGTAACCGTTACAACCACAGTTATCGACAATTAATAAATACCACTAACTACAAACAATCACAGACAATTAATAATTATTATTATCAATGTAGCGTAGTTGAGTAATTTGGTTTGAAGACTTATTTGCTTCTATTATAAAATCTAAAACCTCTTTACGTTTGTTTAATTATTGCCCTCTGCTATCTAATGCTTTAGGTAAGCATTCTCATGAAGAAGTGAAAATAGGAAAAAAGCTTAAAAATGTGTCAAGCTGATACACATATTTGAATGGTAAGGACAGCGCTCCAGTAAGTGTAAGTAGACATTTAATTGAGCAAAATTGTAATTCCACGTATTATGAAGTGTGTTCGCGTCGCATGAACTATTTGCACTATTAAGAACTTTTGTGTGCAAAAGTGCATAATAGTGCAAATAGTTCATGCAACGCGAACAAACTTATAGTCTTGTTCCATCGTCTTTACTTCACCAATACAATTTGAAAAATTGCTTACCCTTCGGTTGCAGGATTATAACAGCAAAATGTCAATCTAATTTAAATGAATGTCACATATTGACAAGTACTAAAGTTAAAATCACCCAAAATTATTCCAAAGAACATGTTTGCTGCGTTAAAAACCGACCTATTAAGGTTTTTAAAGTTGTATTTCACATCTTATTAGTTATTTCAGTTGTATAATTATTTGGTTAATAGTTTTGTACTATTTAGTTTTGATATAAACCAGGTCCTCCATTACTATCATTTTGACATGTCAAGATAGTAGTTCTCATATTCTTAAACGTCATGCAGATGTCGCTACTTACCGGAATCTGGTGTAATATTCAATTCAATGTAAATTTGGATGATTCGACAGGCAGGCCGTACAAAGCAAACTGTCTAAGTTATTAAGCAGGTCGTGGTCAAAACTTATTAGTGTTCGAATAATTTTCATCTGTGTTTGAAATTGGTTTGAAATCGCCTCAGGACCGGCTTACAAGTTGTGTTTGGAGATAGTGAGGGTAACAGCCGTCAAACATCGACGTATTGTTAGATGAAAATGACATGAACATAAGTATCCACAGATCACCTAAGAAAATATGTTGAACTCAGCCGAAATCCTGTGCTTCTGGGAATTAGTTCGGTATCCAGACACCAACGGCGGTTTTTTAATGCGTTAATTTGAAAATGTAATTATTGGTCTTCAAATTATTTATTATTGATAGGAGATAATTTATGGCCAAACAAAAACATACTACATAAGGCGCATTCTTTTATTCATCGATATCTAATTAATATATAAACAGAAAAACACTATAATCAATATACCTATCGATGAATAAAAAAATACGCCCTAAACTTAAAAGAAGACAGTCATAAAGATTTTTATTTTTAATGTTAAAACATTCGGAAAATGTGTATATAAAATCCCTACGAATATTAATTACGAGGTGCAGCAATATCCTACAGAATTCTATACACATTTTGGAGATGTTTCAACATTAAAAACAAAAATCATCGTCGTCTCCTTCCAAGTAGACATGTTCTTGTTTAGTAATAAATTATCCACTTTTAACTCGAATATTCACATCGATCGGTCGATCTAACTTTAATAACATGAATGTTATATTCTATTACAACAAAAATCAAAGTTCTTTTTAGCGTTTCCGACGTATTTCAGTAGATTCCAGAAAATTAATGCGATGTAACCGAGTTCACACGTAATTGGGCAGCCATTTTGGCCGGCCTAATAGATAAGGACAAGGAGTACAGCTGTTGTAGGGACTGCCAACCTAATACGCTAGGTAAACGTTTAAAAAATAAAAATTTTAACTTTCCGATTGTAGCGCTCCTCTTGTTTGGAGGTAGAACTGAGGGTTTTTGCAACTCGACTAAGTGCTTTACTTTTCAATGCAAAATCGGGCTAGTTTACGTGGCATGTAAGTATCTGTTATTATACTGTGCGGAAATATTAACAATCATTATACCAACAATCATACAGAAGAAATAAGACTTATGTTAAGATACAACAAAAGAAACTGTTCTGCCACAGGGCCGTATTGCATCAATGCATTAGTGTCGTTGTCTGGGATGGACTTTTAATGAGCAGAATTTGAATAATTACAAATATTTGATGTGCTGGAGTCGATTATAATTCAACAATTTTTATATAATTTATACAAAGACTTGGTTAAACGTCAAATCCGTTCGTGGGTTGATTCGTAAATTGATGTATCTTCTGTGAAGACCTTATTTTAGATAATCTGTGATTTTAAGAAGTACATAACCTTGAATACCGTGAATCAAAGAGGTGTTTGAAGAAAAAAGTATATTTATTAGTAACTTATATAGTAACTAAACGTGATTTTTCCTCATTTTCAAATTAGTCAGAACCCTTTTGAAAATAATTTGTAGTTATTTCAAAGCACTTAAAAAAAAAACAAGGAATATATTTGTGCAATTTCTGCTAATACGTGTTAAATTCAATTTTGAAAACTATACCAAAATCTATGCCCCGAAAACCAGTCTTGGGGTGGGGGGTAATTTGGTTTACTGGGTTTTGTCCTTTTTTGTGTATTTACCCCTCCCATGATGACATTATTCAAATTGTATCGAAAAAGAGCTGACCTTTTTTCTTTCTTGTTAAAATTAAAATATCATCTCCATTACCCCCCCCCCCCTCCCCCTATAAACTCAAGTTGTATACGCGCTTGGCAACAACGAGATAAAATTCAGAATACTATAGATATTAAAAGAATTGCCCATTACTGATCACAACTATATGACTTTATTAGATTGGTTGTCTATACCTCCGTCATTCACATTTAATAATTAACATACTCTACAATCCCTATATCAAACAGGGAGGCAGTTGCCGTACCCTAGAAAATGTAAGAGAAAGAGAACGCGGATAGGTTATGCAACCAAAATTCATTGTTATTGATTCGGGCCAACAATGCTAAACAATTATTAACGAAATTTTGAACCCGCGAGCCATAGATGGCGTTGAAGAAGTAGAGACATCACTAAACAAGAAAGGTAACAATAATGAACATACAAATTATTTTAGCTCACTGTATTATTCACAGATAATTCTTTCTTCTTTATGTTTGAAATATTTAATTATAATATTTTATAAACATGCACCACCCTCTACTATTCACTAGTGGAAGCTTCAATTTACCGTAACAGTTCTCTGTAATAGTTAAATAGATCTGTAAAAAGAACGGTAATTTATTTAAGGTAAATGATAGTTTGAGCCGAATTATAAATAAATATTTGAATTGAGAAGTAAACCATTGGGTTATCATTTACTTTAATATTATTACCTCAATTTGGATGTCAATCTGGGTAATTTACTTATTTAGTGGCGAATAGTTTTTAAATCTGATCTTCTTCGAATTGAAAACGATTAGAAATAAAAAGAGTTCATGTATCACTATATCTCTTTATTAAAGAAATAATTTATAGCACCCAGAACACAAAAGATCTAAAGGAAGATTTGTGTACATTTCTCATTAAATATACTTATATAAATATAAAACATAATAATTAGTCATTGATAATAAATAGTTTTTTTTTCATCTTTACGATACGATACATCTCTTTTATTTTTAGTGCTAATTGCAAGTACATAAGTAATTGTTGTTCCCATTCCAACTAATTACATCTCGTTCTGATTTGTAGATCTAAATTATTACTTAAAACTATGATTTAAGGGGTTTCAAGTCCTTCTCAAAATATCCTACGTGGAACAATATAGTGAGTATCAACAGAAAACTAAATGCTTTGAGCATCACTAACATAAGAGAGGTATTTCAGAAATAATCGAATGTTCCGAGATATTTTTGGTGTTGTCCCGTGCGAGTAAAGAAAATGGTTACGAATTTCAAATTCCTTTCGATTCGATTGTTTGAGCACAATTTCCCATACAAATATCTTTTGGAAATAACTTTCTGTTATATGGATAAAAGCTTTTATAAATAATAATGAATGTCACTATTAAAATGTTATTCCCTATAATGTACTTAAATATACACGATTGCATTCGTTTGTAGTTTATTTATCTCAATAAAATTAGTAATTCAACGATATTTTTTTCTGGGAATGTTTTCTTTAACAATATTGTAAATTTAAAATTGTTGGTGATTAAATTGGTATAAGTTGAGTATAAACGCATGATTTTTGATATTAAGATAAATAGACTGGTTTGCTGCTATTATATCTACGACTGCCTATACATACAATATCAATTTTATTATATTATTTACACAAATATCATAGCAAAATACATGTGTTGGTTGTTAAAAAAGAAGACGTGGTAGTACCAGTGAACTTTATATATAGTCTATATAACTGGAACGTTTGCAATATGTTTCCATGGGTCGGTATGGAAACATATTGCAAGCATTGAGGCCGAGAAAGATAGAAGGCTTGAGGGACATATGCAGTGGCATATTTACGTATGGGCTGAACGGGCTATAGCCCAGGGCGGCAAGTATCTCTTTACTTAAAAATAAACAATAAAGGAAACGGTACATGAATACAGAAAAGTATGTTAAACCATGTGTGAAGAGTCCACCCATGTAGCACATAATATTTAACCAATATTCGCCTAATATAAAACTAATAATACAATGTTTTTTTTTTTAATTATATTGTAAGAATTCGAAATTCCATCCGGTATAATACAAAGTATTTAAATTCATTTTATTAATACGTAGATGATAAGTACTGTGGCATTTACTGAGGCAGCGTCTACCACACAGAAAATAACAGTCTGTTTTGTTTAAAGTCTCGCATAATTAAGATAATACCGTATTTATTTTAAATTTTATCTACTTCTTTGTCTATCGTATGTTTCAATTGCTGATCAGCGAATCCCACATTACTCTCCAGAAAGGCGTTTGAAATTCAGAAAAATAACGCCAACTATCATTCTTGCGCCCTCTTGTAAAGAGAAGCGGTACGAGTATAGCGGTGCAGAATGACGTCACAACTAAAGTTTATAAAAAATTTTACATTGCTGTTGTGAATTAATTAGTTCGCGGAGTCCGTTTCAGCTACAGAAAACGCACGCGTTACCCCTTCGTTACCGGGCGTTTCCATATCTTAAAATTAAAATTAAACTTCTCTTGTTAATTTTGTAATTAAAATAAGCTTGAAAATTCGAGAACAGGAAGCAAAAGCTTTCCTCGAGAGGTGTTTCTGTTTTTGTGCTAAAACCGTTCGAAAAACCCCCTTATCTCTTTAAAATTCTTGTGTGTGTCGTGTAAAGTTTTTGTGCCTCAAATATTTTGAATTACGGGAAGATTTAATTACCCACATCGGTTGGTAAGATGTTTTTAATGTTAATTCTGCTTAAAACTAACCATTGCAAGTACGTAGAGACCGTAACTCGTTCGCTCTCTCTCTCTCTCTCTCTCCCTTAATAAATAATTTTGTAAAGTAAAAATTACTCAGTGCTTATGTTAAACAACTTTCAAATTTTAAAATATTAATCGAATTAATTGTGTTTTGTTTTTTTTTTACTTGTTATCTTATTTAATATGTTAGCTAGTTAGTTTAATTCAATTGTGTCAATTTATTCAATATATAATTGTAAAAAATAATCACTCTATTATTTCCTTATAAAAAATAGAAGTTCAATTTGTACCCTTAGTGAAGTTTTGGAAAGGAAGTCATTTCGGAAAGAGAAAGCCGACAATCTTCAGGCTAACTAACGGCCCTGCTTCGATTGGCTAAGGAAAACACCGTTGGAAAACATCTTTGGCTAAATCTTCTAAAACTAAGCGCTACCGAACAAAAAGATTGTTTTCCAGCGGTGGCTAGTCGGTCAAAAGAGCAGGTGGGGTTATCTGTAAAATGGGGCTTAGTTCAGTTTGAATGAATTTAGGCTAACTACTCCAAAAAGTTTCCAGATAAGAAAACCCGTTCCGTTACAACATATAGGAAAATAATATATAATTATTATAAATCCAATATTTTGTTTTGAATATTTTATTCATATTCATATCATATTACAAATTTAGATATGTCACTGTAGTACTTATTTTTTCTTGATTTACTCTAATACACCCCAATAATCTATATTAAGTATTCAGTTTTGTTCTTATTGGCATTCTTAACTTGCTCCATTGGCTTCTTTCAAAAGTAAAATATTAAATTAAATTTAATATGTATTTTACATTAAAAAAAAATATTTGTACTAGAATATATATTTTATATCATTTAAATATTTGAAATGTTGCCACAGCTCGTGCAACACTGGTGAAACGCTACGGTGAATTTTCCACTAAATCTGGTGTATACAAATCATATTCTAGTGGCTAGTGAAAAGCTTAGTGGATTTTCTTTAACTTTAGTAATAAATCAAAGTATAGGAAAACCAAGTAGCGTCACTCTCGCCAAGATAAATTTCAGTCGCCATTTTATATTGTACCGTACAATGTATGTTATGTAAGTCTACCATTCCTATTCTATGATATGGAATTTGTAATTTAGCTTTCTTCTCGAATGTTAGAGTGTATTTTCGCTTATACGGGTATGATTTTAATTTTAATTCTACAATTTAATTTTAACATACATATACATTTTTAAAATTTCGCGCACAATGTGCTAAACTAAGTGGTAGGAGGTCACTAAATATACATATATATGTAAATAAATAAATAAAAGTACAAAATAAAATAATAAAATAAATAAGGATATACATTATTTTATAAAACAGGGTTATAGTTGTATAATGTTGTAAATTATTATTATTTGGCGATTACCTAATAAGTGTTGTATTAAAAACATAAAAATTATAATAACAAATGAAACAAAAAAAGAGGATTTATAGTAAAAAACTATTAATTACATAAATATATAAAATATTTTTTGTGCTTTTCTTAAAATAGTTTACAAAGTAATTACTTTCCCAATTCTAGTGATTTTCTGGTGGAATTATAATCCCAATCTAGTGAAATATGTCTTCTGTCAATTGGCAACACTGGGCCAAATATATTTACAACTGGGCTTTGTTTTTAAGATGCAAGTATTTCGCTATGTGCCAATGTGAATTATAACATCTTAAACATGCTTTTTTTTTATTTTATAGCAGTAGCTAAAAAGTGTTTAATATCCATATCGAAATTCAAATACAATATAATCTTAGGACTAGACAAATCCAATCTGTCAAGGTTTATGATACTAATGAACACTTTTTTGTAGTTGCTGTAAAATTAAAAAAGAAAAACAGATACCGTCAGCATGTGAAATTTTTTTTTCCCAGGAGGAAAGTTATACTTTTCCTCCCTGGGGAAGAAAAGTAAGTGGCAAAGTATGTTAAAGAATTTTAATATCTGTTATAATTTTGGAGATATTCCAAAAAATTGAAAAATCGCGCAAACTTTGGAAGGGGCTGTACCCCTAAATCGGGCGTTTCCGCAGAAAAAAATTGCGTTTTGTTTCTACCATGGTACTCTTTCAGTGTGTAAAGTGTCGTGTGTAAAATCCCTTGTCAATCAAATACTATTTTGTAGCCTCTCCAGTTCTTTATACAATTTAATGACTGGTACTAACGATACGGTTATAACAACCAACAGATATAAATTGCTATTAAGTATACGGTGTTCTCTATATTATCATAATATATATATTTTTTTGTATTTCGATGAAAAGAATATCAACTACGTCACTGCAAAGATGATTGTATCATTTTCACTATAAGTCAGGTTTGTTTTTAGGTTATTTGAAACATTCAGTCAGTATTTTATATATCTATAGCCATAGATGAATTGATGGTTCATTCAATGCATTATTTTTTGTTACAATTCTGATCATGAATTTCAATTTTGCACTACCCACACGCAAATAAAATCCAGCATGCCAATTAGTGAAATATATACATTTAAGCCGATTTAATGCGATTTACTGCGTTTAATCTACCAACGAAAAGAATACTTTCATAAATACGATATTTAGAAATAAATTAATATTTGTGAAAACAAACAGGTTGAATTTATTAGTAATATTGTAAAATTAGTAGAAATATGTATAGGCATAAAATAATTATCAATTTATAAAGGCCATAGATATTTAGTTTTATTTTGTTTTATGTAGAAGAGGATGCACTAAAGGTAAGTTAGTACATATTTTAGTATCTGTTTTATAATGAAAACGCAGTATCCAATAAATACTAAATGTTTTTTCTAAAAACTTACCATTTTTTACTAACTTACCTTTAAATTGTTCTTTGGCATAATTAAAAAAAAAGGAATGTTTTGTCTGTTTCATTAAAAAATATGTTTTCCAAAAGATTGATTCATATTTACCTTCTTGCCAAATTAATCCTGCAAATCAGAATTTTTGAATGCACCAGACAAATACTCCCTTCGACTAGTTTGTGCTACTATAGCATTATCACGAGATCTTAACAACTTAGCTAAAATATGGAGGTTAGCTTCAAAAGGTATCGTACGAAGAACGATTTCCCTCCTCCTAGGACAACGAATCGTGCAGCAGCAAGGTGTTCTCGCATGATTCCTTCACTGAGGTTTCCTCGTCCCTGATCAATAGTTGCGTACATATCGTGCCCTCGATGAAGACATCTTCTTCGCTTCGATTCGTGCCGTTGGCGCATTCTATGACGGTTTTGTCGTCGGATTTCGACGTGGGGCTGTCGTGAGATTCATCTTCCTCAGCTACCGGCTCCATCATTGATACGCCAATGATGGGTGAAACCGGAGCTGTAGGTGGGGTTATCTTTCCTGCTTTACCCAGCAGGTAATAAGTCATCAGTTGGCCTTTTCCTTTGACGGCCACCAAGCCGCGTTGCTCGAATTGATATCCGAAATTTTGAAGGATTTCGCAAGTCTCTTCCGTTACCTATAAACATTACACATTATTCATACATGGTTTCTTAATACATAAGAATTTTTTGTAATTATCAATAATTAATTAAGGAATAAAAATAACGCGAATATTATTACAGTTGAAATTCAGAATTTTAGAGGACTATAATTATTGGAATATCGCTATATATTCTTCCAGAACAAAGACATTCAGAAAAATGTGATAATAATATTTGGATTTTTAATAATGTAATAACGAAGAGTCGATGACGATTATGAGAAATATTTTTTTTAATAAAAAATGCGTACGGTTTAATTAATTATTGAGATTTACTAAATTAGAAAACGCTTGCAGACTATAAATTTATTGAATTTTACATTAATAAAGATTATACGCGTCAGAGCATTGGTTCGAGGTTGGGAAGTTTTATATTGAAATTTTTAGTGGTAAATAAATAAAAAGAATGAAAAAAATCAAATATGATGAACTAATTTCTGATGTACGATTGCTTGCTCTTTCTCAGCGTGAAGTTTTTGATGATCTACAGATGAATTTTTGTAAAGGGTTTGAGTTTATTAAAAAGAATACCTTATCATATGTGGGCAGCCGTTAGTGGAACATGTATTAATTAAGTTTGTATGTTTTTTTTTTTTTTGTTTCCTCAATGTTCCTTTCACGACTAGGTAGATGGCATAAAAATTTCTTTTCGATTTTTTTTAATACCTGTATGCACCCAGCCTTTCCGGTGCTCTCCATTCTTGAAGCAACATTGACTGTGTTCCCCCAAATGTCGTAGTGGGGTTTCCTAGCGCCTATCACCCCTGCCGTGATAGGTCCATGATTGATTCCAAGCTTCAGTACGAAATGATTGAAGCTTTGTTCGTTGATACTCTGCAAGGCCTTCTTCAGTTCCAAGGCGAACTCCACTAATAGGGCGAGGTGTGCCCACCGAACGGTAATGGGATCTTCGGGCTGAAAAATGTCTTCGTAGAAATAAATGTATATCTTGGATGTTTTTTCTTGTTTGGTTAGATAAAAATTAATCTATGGATTCATTTGCTACGCTAAGATTAATAAAACGCCAGATACATTAGAAATATATTAATAAGTAAAACCTCCACTTGTAGTTAGATATATAAATAAAGAGTGGCAGTACACTGCGACCTAAAAGATTGTTTGCCCTGTTCTTGTTGTTCTACAACTGATTGTCCAATCTTATTTCTTTCAAGAAGTGCAGGATATGAGGAGGCCACAGGTTAGATTAGATTAGATTAGGGTTGGGATCGTTTACAGCCTTGTTTCACCGTGAGCTTAATTAGACCTATCGTCCTTGAAAGCGGCTTCTTTGTGTGTTGCTACTAGCTGTGGCGTTCTCCACGCCCATTACTAGAAACTTTGTCTTCGCCAGGCCATCACATTGGCACAGCACATGAATTGGTGTTTCTTCTTCCTCTTCGCAGAACCTGCAAGTAGTCATCTACCAGGCCTCTGTTGTAAATATGCCTATTCAGTCTACAATGACCCGTCAGCAGACCAACTATTATTTTAACAGTTTTCCTATCTTTACTCAGTAGATATTTACTAAATTCAGGCCTCTGTTTCTTTAGAAACTCGTTTGCCTGCTCTGTTCAGATGAGTTGCCACCACTCTGTGGACTGATTATGTATCCAATCGTTGGTGGTTTTTTAATTTGCCATTTCGTAATGCTAAAAGAAGAGCCAGTTCCAACGAATGACCTTGACGAACCTCGCCTAACCAGATCATTCGCCGCCTCATTTCACCTCACGCTAGAGTGGCTATGAACCCAAGTTAATATTAGTTCCCTTTGGGTGCTCACCTCATTTAGGGCGTGTACGTATTTCCAAATCAGTTTAGACTGACGACTGTCAGAGAAGATAGCGACGCTTTTACCTAGCTCGGTCCAACTTTCTACTTCTCTGACACAATGGTGAATTGCAACAACCTCAGTCTGAAACAGCATTGTGTCTTTGCTTTATAGATTTATATATAAGGAGACTTTTTAGGCTTCTTTGCGTACATTCCTGCTTCGAAGCTGCCATTCATTTTAAAGCCGTCTGTATACCAGTTCGAGTCTGCTTTTACTGGAGTGTGTGTCTCCCAATCCTTCTTATCTGGTATTATAACCTAATATCTTCTATCTATGCTGAATTTTCAACCATGGCAACGGATGGCACCCCCAAAGGCCATAGGTTAAGTAAAGCTACTATAATTTCACATGTAACGCCCTTGAGCTGCACGATTCTGCGCAATTTGAAAGGAGATAGATGGGTGTTCGTTCCCCTGAATCTCTTTGTAGGATAAGTAGCAGTATGATACTGAATAGACTTTCTTCAGTATTGTACTACTACTTATACTGCAAAGGGTTTCAGGTTCTTAAGAATGGTATTAGCCCCTTTTTTGGCAAGATTATCAGTAATTAAAAATCCACCTAAGGGCATTAGGTACCGTAGAGTACAGTAATAGCAGATAAGGACTGATTGCTTATAATAGAAGTTAATTTGCAGGTACCGTAAAATCAGTTTTAAAATGGGGAACAAGTTGTAAGTTTCTTGAAGTGAAAGTTTTGGACACACTGCGGCAAGGTTTGCTTTAATGATCCTACAATCATATGGTTTTCTCTGATGCAGTTTGCTATCCTACTTGACTAATGAGTTTTTGTCTGTTTTGAGTTAATCTCTTTTGATGCACAATATGGTGTCTTCTTTGTTCACTTACACGGGTTTCTTGTTACATCTGTCTTTGAATTTATCCTATTAAGGTTTAAAATACCGGATGAGGTAATCTGTTGATGACCTTAAATATGCATAGGTTAACATTATTTCTGCGCCAGCCTTCACTAATTTACATAGAAATGTCTAGTTTTGTTTATTTATTAATAAAAACTTTCTTGTATTTCTTTAGTTTTTGTCGATATCTAACTTATAAGTGTAACCTTTCATAGCCTTGAAAGTTGTTATTAGAGAAAGCATTTTTTTTGTGAGGTATGTTTTCAAACACAAAGCTATTGTGAAGTTCAACAGCATCGAATTATCGGCAAAGTAGTTTGAGAGAGAAAAAACTTTTACAAACATTTATACTTAGCTACACTGTGTCTTAAAATGTAAAGGCGATGTAACTGATAATAAACTATTTGAACAAACAAAATTAGTTGCTAGAGTCATTAAAAAGTTACAGATAGTATAAAAGTGTAGTATATAACTGTTACATCCCACAGTATTTAATTTAATATTATTTATAAGCATTTTGTGCTAGTTTTTTTTTGTATTGTAATTTTCACAACCTTATTTGAAGACTGTTTTAATTAAGTCAATGATGTGAGGACACCGGTGCAATTAAGGAAAATTATTTATTTTGTAGATTCTTTTAGCCGTTTTGTTACCTCTTCATATTTGCTGCTAACAAGTCATGATCGCTTCCAATGTTAGTAATTTTAATCTTATTTGCCGAAATACAATGATAAAAAATATTGCTGAAATACACAACAAGTGCTCACACATCGTATTTAGCCAGTCAAACATTGAGTCGTTGCTTTTATGTCTCATTTCTTCTTTTATTGTTAAAATCCAGTTGAAAAGACCGTTAAATTGTTTGTTTTGCAGTCCGCAATTCTCACAATTAAGGCTATAATATTTCGTTTATTATTTGGGTATCATTCTATTCGAATGTCCAATAACGAGGTCAAAATATATTATTGCAGGCTCTGCCTGTCAAAACCCACACATGTTTTCCCCTATAATTAAATCTACCACCCTTCAGAAAAGGAAACGAAAATAATAATAATAATAACCCGTAAATAAAATAACAACTTTAACAGTTCTTCCTCCATTATTATCTTATCACGAAACCTGTCATCCTACAATTCTCGCTCATGACGAGCTCCTATTTTCTTAATTGACGCATTTCACCGCTTCATAGCTTCCCTTGTCAACGTCATCGTAGCTTAAAATAAAATAACTAAAATAGAAAATCGCCTGCTTGACGTTTAAAGTACATTAACCTCCTTTTTTCCATCCCTTTAAATCAATGAAATAAAACTTTCGCAATCATTCAATACTGCATTTGAAGTGCTGACTTGGAATAAACTACATCGTGATCAACAAACGATCATATTTCCGATGTCCATCGTTAAATTTCCAATTCAGTGACCACTAGATGCACTTCCTTGAGAATTTAAGGGGACTTTGACAGCATCTCAAACGCATTCTGCAACGTTACACTTAATTTACGTTCGAGTGCAATTATTACTAGCCAAGCGGCAACGGATTTCCGGCGTTGGGAGTTATATCCAACTACCATACTATACCGGCGGCTATCGTACTGAGGCAAACGCGCAAATCCAGCGTCCAGAAAGCAATCGAAACGCTTCTCGTTATCAGTTTCCGCATGAGATGACATCGCGTCAGCATATATCCAGAAGCGATGCTTCGATGTAGGTAATTCTTTTTTTGTTAAGCTCGTGAAAGGAGTATAGGACCCACCATATATATCATTACGCTGTTACGCCCCAGTTGTTTAAGATATTGCTATGATTTAGTGGATTGTTCTGTTATTAATTGGAGCAACTTCAAGAAATATATTGCTCTGTTTTCTCAGAATAAATGCCCGGGTATTAAAATTTTAATTTTTTTTTTAACTTCAGTACAATAAAATATTCTAATTAAATTCAAATTTTCAATTAACATATTTCTTCTATTTGTATAATTTCTTTTTTTTCAATAAAAAATAAAATACAATAATTTAGTGGTTTTCTTATTCACCTTAATGACGTTCTACCCCTAGATGGCGCGGGTTACTTGTAAAAGCACCAAATCACCTGTCAATTTAGCTTTCCAGGAGCTTGCTAACCAGTAGGTTAGTAGGCGCCCCCAAAGCCCCTTCCTTGATTGTTTAAATTTGAAAAAAATGTAATTATCAAATATCGTTGTAAAAACACACTAAACGTGCAAATAAAAGAATATTTTAAAACAATACAAGCGTGGATCTGTATCTAAATACCAAAATGCTATATTTTACCAATTTTGAGACTCTTAGATCACAGGTACGTATTGCTGTGGCAACCCATTTACTGCGAGTGTATTTTGTGTTGCATATTTGATTTGCTTAAAACTGCTGAATCATTGTATCGAGAAATTTTCATAATAATGTTTATTTTTTGTATAATTTTAGTTATAGAGCTAATTGTTTAATTTATTTAATTAAGTGTGAAGTTTTTTTTTTAAATTAATTCCTTTCTTTAAGATGTCTATTGTTTGTCAGGTATAGTTTATGTCTATCCTATTAGATTTTAGCGGTGAATTGTGCGTTTGCGTTGTACGCAGTGGTAGAGATTTTATCAAGCAGTTCCTTGGTAGACACTAGCGTGAGTACATGTATTTTTAAATCTTTGCTGCCATTTTGTTAATTCAGTTGATTTCGTAATTTGATTCGCATTAATTTGTTTTATTCTTGTTCATCAAGGAATTCACTTGATAATAATTGTTATTATATTGATGTGTACACATTATTGATATAAGATCATTTATTATTTTTGTTCGGGAAAATATTTTAGTTTAAAGAGTTAATTTTTTCGTTTTTTATTTTTGCTGATTTGTATTTAATTATTAATCACCTCGGGTTCGGTGAGTAGAAGCATTGTTCTTGCTTTTAGTTTTCATTTTTGTAAATTTACTTGAATTATCCACGCTTAATTTAGTTTGTATTAATTCGAAGCCACGTGGATTGTTATGAAAAAAAAAAAAAAGAATTATCTTCCTGAACTAATTCAATCTGTGTACTGATTGAATTAGTTCAGGCAGTATATTGGAAGCATAGATATTATATAAAACAAATTATTTAATACAAAAATTCGTATCCAAACTTGCCTGGCACTTTAAAATAAACGAAGTTAACGAAACGTCAAACGTCATTATACTCGGTAAATTTATATCAGAGTCATTTATCCGCAAATGGCCAAACTAAATTTGTAAGAAAACTGTCATCAACTATTCGTGTTATCGATATATTTATGTAAAATCCCTATAGTCATAGATAGATCATCTTAGAGTCGATTTTTAAACATTAAAAGTTCCTGAAATAACTAAATAATGGCGGTTCCTATAAACTTAACCCCAAAATTAACGCATCGTGAACGTAAATTACAAAAAATCTAATTTACTGGTTAACATTGAATCGAAACGCTTTAATCACTTTAATACTTCATATCTATATACTGGATGTACTATGATATTATACACTATGTAGTTAAATCTCTGGGTCAAGTTGGACGTTCGTTTGGGGGCCGCCAATAACGGTCCAATCACGGAATGGTATTCTATCCGGTATTCTTCTCAGGAAAATTTTATAGGAAAATCTCTACGGTTATTCAGGTGAAAGGTATGGATTTATATAATTCAGGCGATATATCGATACTTTTTAGGTTGGGTGGTAGTACTGGCTGTACAACGTTAGGACAAAAGTTGATGCACTCGCTTGACAATTTCGAATACTTTTTAGGTGTTTACCTTGTGGAACTTTTATATTTCTGAGTGAGTGGCGTCAAGATTAATAATAATAAGAGTTTATTGCCGTGGTCCCTAGGAACATAGACATTGTCAAAAAATTACACAGTTGTTAATAAATATAAGAAAACTTAGAATTAAAATGGTCAATAATAAAGAAAATAATAGATTATATAGATATATAAAATTACATATTTAAGTACTCATCCAAAGTGTAAAATGAATGATTATTTAAAAATGACTTAAGTTTAACTTTGAATTGAGATAATGTTGACGGGGTTTTTGAATTTACTAAGTTACGAGTTCACTAATAACCGTCGTTTTTTCGTGGCCACCGGCAGAATGAATAATTCAAACCAAAATTACCAGTAATCTGCCTTCGGTTGTTATCGCTGGCAGGTAAATCAACATCGAATTCAAATGGATCACCAGTAACTAATATTAAGATACCGTTATTTACTCTAGTTTGAGGGGAATACAGAAATCGTTACCAAATAAACATCCCGAAGAAATGAAAAATCATCCCGAGCAAAAATATAATGAAACATAAACAAATAAAAATACACCAGATAAGCTTGAATTAACATATAAAATAAAGTTTACACTATATATAAAACTATGACTAGCACCTATTGCTAATATAATCTATCTTTATAGTCATTCAAAATTTGCCTGTAAAGTAGGCAACTGAAGTGTGCACTACAACTTACAATTACTTCTTTATTTGGCTTTGATATCTGTTTTAAATGACTCTAAATTATATTCCATACACTTGTTTGCATGGAACTATATATTATATATAATTACAGATTTCAATAAATATTATTATCATATTTTAATTGTTTCACCATATCCTAGCGACTTCTCTGTTATCTATTTTATTCTTTCTATCTCATCAGAATTTTACTTCTAGATACCAGATGGCAAAACAGTAAGTAAACCAACCCTTTCATACCTCTACCATAAGCTATCAGGGGAATTCTTATTTAGCACACAGCTGGATGCGAGAGGGGTGTGTTGCTTGTGTCTCGCCCCAATGCCCTATTCAAAATATACTGGTACACGACAGAGTACGAATACATGCGATAGATCTATTCCAGCATTAATTTGCCGGCTTTTGTCGTCGTTTTCTAATTGCTCCACCTGTTTCGTATTCTATTGCCTGAGATGCATCTGCTGTCTAGTAGTTATACTTTTTCCGCATATGGTATACACTGTAAGCGAAATTCTCTAAAGAGACAAATATCGTTTCTTTGTGCAAAAATACCTCACTTCGATTCTTACTTGCAATTCATATAACATATTAAAATATAAGGTGATTTTTTTCGTGTATTAAAAAATTAAAATCCAAAATTAAATGCGGAAACACAATTGGTAAAATAAAAATATTAATTTGTTTTTGGATATCTCACAAAAACACATCAAATGTAACAAAATCCCACACACGAAAAAAGCATTTAGTGAAATAATTATAAAAATAAAGAAGTAAAAGAAATGTAATTTTAACATTTAACAATTCTCAAATTCAGCATGCTGTACCTGCCTCACACAACACTGATAATAAGTGAATTGTAACCGTAAGCACCTCCTCGGTAGGTAAGGCTTTTGAAACCGTTTGTAATATAAAATAGAATTACATTTAGCGCTTGCTGGATAAGGGAAATTAATTTGTTTGCCTGAGAGAGATATTATGAAAAAAAATTCTCTCTCAAATTACTTTGCTTAATACAATATATTTGCAGTTTCTCTGCGATAAAATCTCTATACATAGAATTTCTCTTTCTTTTTTGATGGCACCGTTTAGAAATGTTTTCATGCTTTGAAAAGCATTTCGTTGGATTGACAACCAACATAAACTTCCTTATGTTGATATTGAACGAACATGTGCAAAATAGCCCTTCTTCGTTAACAGAAGCAAAAGACACTGTTATTTTTACGCTTCTTTTTTAATACGTTACTGGAAGGAAGTGTGCCCTCTACCCCACTCAAATAACACCCAAATATTTATAAAAAAATGTTGATAAGTGGATTGGGATTTGTATTACAGATTTTCTGTAGGTATATCTTTATAGATGCTTAGTTAAAATTAAGACTTTGTCATCCGTTACGCTGATTGACCTTTAATCTCTGTTGTTCATGTTCCACAATTTCGCATTGTCCTCTTTGAATCAACGTGCCATTTTGCACATTTATTCTGCCTCATTAATTAAGATAATTTGCGCATTTTCAATTTAACTACTTATATATTTTTTCCAACATAATTAAATCATGGAGTAATATTAAATTACGTAAATGCTATTTTCTTAATGAGAAATTTTATTTCGTCTAAAGACGTAAAGAAAAACTTTTTTATAATCTTATTTCTAGATACCGTTATATTTCCCAGCTCTTCATCTCCGATATAAATTCAGACTATAAACTCCGAACGCATTAAAACAATGGGAATGACTGCCATTTCAAACTTCTTAGCGGGCGAAAGGAAAATTAGGGTTTTTTAATTCAAATTTTTCACTCACCTTAACGTATCTGGTGGGGTTTAGGCCGCTGGCTGCCATATAAGTGGAGCCGATGGTCTTGATTTTAATAATATCTTGAAACTGGGGCCACTCCAACAGCTGGAAACGTTAAAGGCCGCCGCTCAATATTAAAACAGTTGAGATATTCTGCGACTTACCGCGTCGAAATCCGAAATCACTTCGTTTAGGAACCGCAAACATTCTAATCCTTGATTATTGACGCTCTCCTCAGAGTAGAAATCTAAAATTACAATTGAAATTGGAGACATTTAATAGAAACAAATAATAAGAGTAAAATAAATAAATTTGCTGTCGCATAATAATTATGGCTTATTAATATTTCGTAATTACAATTACAAAAAATTTGCTAATAACTGGAAAACTTCCAATGATAAATATCCCAGGTATGGAAACCAAACAATGCAAAAAAAGATAACGCATCATTCTTAAAAATAATTACAGAGTGTTTTTAGGAAAAAAAAATTTTATTTACTCGAAACTTGGAAATTAGTCATATTTTAGGCAATAAATGCTAACATCTCAAAAACTATTAAAATAGGTATACCAAACCCTATCTATATCAATCGATATAGAATCTTGCGCTACATTCAATTTTGTAGTAAAAAATACCATGTTCCATTTGAAAGAAAAATGTGTTGTTAACTTAAAGGTATCCATATTAAAGGTGCGTTTTTGAACACCCTGTATGTGATTCAGTGATTATGGCTATAACACCTTATAGCTACGTCCTTGTATTTGCATCAACTTTAGTACAACCACTAAATATCTGCTATCTCGTGAAATATTTGATTTTATTTGAAGGAGTGCAAATGTCAAAAAAAAAATCAAGGAAAATGAAAATATCTCAAAAAACGGTCGAGTTTAGGGATAGAGAACCTTCATATAAACTAGTTGCAAATGACTCGCCAAATTCATTAGACCGATAAAAATTATACCATTCCATTTAAAATAAGAAAGTTGATATCAACACCCTGTATACCGAAAGTGCTATAAAGCTGAAAATATTTTCCTAAATAAATCACAGTAGGCCATATCTACACTGCAAGTTGCAAAATCAAATTTCTATTAGAAGTTAAAAAAAATCTAATGTCCCAGTTCGATGGAACAACCTGTAGAATATATGAAAGCAAACAAATTTAGAGTCGTTCTTACTCTAAATTTGTATTAAAACTGCAAACATATCCTTCAAAATCAATTATTAATAAATAAAATTGTTCTATAAATATATTCTTATTATATACTCTACTTAGGCAAATACTCAAAGGAAAAGTAAAGATATTGCTGTGGCCTGGCACCCCGGTTTTTGTAAATTCAGTGATCATATTTTACTACGATCTGTTTTTGTCAATGTTTCGAGCAAATTTTCTTAGAAATTAATTGTTTATTTTTAAATAAGATTTAGTTGATGTTTTGGATTGTTTAATTTAGTTAGTTAAATGTTCAGTTGAAATTGTGTTCACTCTTTAATATATTTTTATTTGCTCATGTTGTTCTATGTCCTTCTTTGAGGAGTTCTTCTATGATCTCTGTGCGTTGCAGCGCACACAGCTGTAGGATTTTTATATGTATGCGATAGTTTCCCTGACGGGCCAGTTCTTTGACAAGATGCCGGTGTAAGTACATGTAAATTTATTTTGTTAGCTGCCATTTTGGTATTTCATTTTATTTAAAGATTTGTTTCGTTAAATTTTGAAATGTTTTTCATCCGTCAAGGAACTCGCAATGTAATAATTGGTATTATATTCTTGTGTGCACAAATTAGATATAGGATTATTAATTATTTCAGTTCTGGAAGGTATATTTTAAGTTTAAAGAGTTAATTTTTCGTTTTTTTTTTTAATTTTGCTGATTTGTAATTATTTTTAATCACTTCGGGTTGGGTGAATAGAAGCATTGTGCTTGCTTTTAGTTTTCATTTATTAATTTACTTGAATTCTCCACGATTAATTTAGTTTGGTTAATTTTGAAACCACGTGGATTTTTGTGAAAAAAAGGATTATCTTCCTGAACTGTTTTGTCTTTTGTTTGTTAAAGGATTTGCATTGTGCTTTTGTAAATTAGATTCATGCAGTTTTTGATTTCGGCCAGAGCACTAAGCTCATGGTTTTTTTTCTGCAATTTGTAACTAAATGTTTTTTTTTCTTTTTTTTATATAATAAAATCATTGATTGTTATTTACGTCATTTTAAATTCTGTTCGTTTATTTTTGAGTAAACCTTTTCAATTTTTGGAGTAATTAAAGAAAGTCAGATTTCTTTCACCCACAATTTACTTTTCATGATTAAATTCAAATTTTATTTGCGAGGGTAACCTGAGTTTAATTGTTCTTTTGCGCCCTTTAAGTTTTTTTATCCGCTGAGCTAGTTAATTGAATTTTCATTTTTATTTTTCATTTTGCATTTTTCTTTGGTACCTTCAGTACACAGCAATATGTAGGTTAAAGTAACAGTATTGTTTGTTAGCGAGTTTTGTATTACATATTTCAAATTTGACAATTTGGCATAAGATTAACAAAAATTGTTTGAAAAATATGTTAAATTTCGCCCATCTATAGTTATTACTTTGCAAAAAAAACGTCAGTATGAGCTTACCGGAGAAGTTGGGCATGGAAGCGAATAAGACGCCCACTTCCGCGTAACTTTGCGAGTATAATTCGTCGTGCTGCCTCTTCCTGTTGCCCATGAAGTGCTCAGCGACGTGTGGCGGTAAGATGTTGTACACGAGCGCCTCGTTCCTCCTTCGCATATCTGCAGCGCATTCTCTTTGTTCGTCCACCTCGGACCGCCATAGGAACAGAACGCGGGCCACTTGTTCCATCTGCAATGAAACGGAAGACATTTTTGTTTGCGAAGAGGATAGGAGTACTCACGTGACGCGCCAAAAGGGCCAGAGCTACGGTCGCCGTCAACAATAGCGCTGAAAGGGTATACTTCCCTTTTGTATAGCTGGAACAATGCGGAATAACGGTATGAGATAGTCTTTCTTCTTGTTTCTGACATGTTTTTTTTTTTCGGTCACGGCTTTGTTTACTGTTTTAGCTAGTTATGTGGGCAATATTTTACGGCAAATGAAGTATTGTTGGAACAACAATGATGTTGTGGCAAAAGTAATGAAATATAAGCTTAGCTAAACATTAATATAGATCTGGCAATATATTTACTCAACAATATTAGGATTATACTAAGAAAACATACTAGATAAACGCACGCAAGCTTGTGAAAAGTAAAGTAAGAACGTCTGGATAGCTTACAATTGTTAAAACAGCACAAGAATATATAAATTATTCTATTGCGCTATTGCTGGCGAATTTTTTGACTTGTTGCACCTTTGTCCTACACATTGATATATGAGAAATCTTGTTCGATATATTAGAATACCTACCCCGTTCTAGATATTTAATGATAACAATCAATCTAAAAATTGATTTTAATACATCGGAATAGGAAATATTCATGATAAAGTAATTTCGAGGATATTAGAGATTTATGCTAAGTATCTATGTCGATAGTCATATTTCTAATCCAAGTACTACTTGTAACACGGTTAGACGTTTTAAAGCAACACTTTTCTTTACAGGCGAAAAGCCATTGCAGATCTTTGTTTTTATCTCATTCAGTTGTACATATTGCGTTCACCAGTATTGTTTATGTTGTTCAAATGTATATTCTAGAATTTTCTTTGCGTTTCTGCGTTGCGAGTGCACGCAGGTATTGATATATGTATACGACCGTGTTTAACCTTGCAAGGCAGTTCTGAGATTAATGTTGCATGAGTACATATTATTTTAATTTCTTTGCTGCCATTTGGTATTTACATTTTCTAAACATTTGTCGTTTAAGTTGATATTTATTCATCCATCAAGGAACTCTTTAATAATTAATTGTTAGTATATTTTGTGTACACAAATTAGATATAAGATCAGTTATTATATTTGTTCTGGAAGGTTTTTTTTTAGTTTAAAGAGTTAATTTTTCCGTTTTCTAGTTCACTGTTTTGTATTTTATTAATTAATCACCTCGGTTTAGGTGAAAAGAAGCATTGTGCTTGTATTTAAATTTAAATTTTGTAAATTTACTTGTTTTGTCCACGTTTAAATTAATTTAGTTCGTTTAGTTTTGAAACCACGTGGATTTTTTGTGATAAAGAATTTCTTCTAGAACAAATTTGTCTTTTGTTTGTTAAGGATTTGATTTCCTTTGTAATTGTAGATTTAGCAGGTTTTTGATTTCGTCCAGGACCTTAAGCTCATGGTTTTGTTTTCCTGCAAATTGTAACAGGTTTTTTTTTTCTTTTTTTTTTTTTATAATAAAAATTTTTATAATTGTTATTAACGTCATTCAAAATTTCTGTTCTTTTATTTTTGATCCAACCTTTTCAATTTTTGGTATATTTAAAGAAAGTCAGTTTTCTTTCACCCACAGTTTACTTTTCATGATTAAATTCAAGTTTTAATTGTGAGGGTAACCCTGAGTTTAATTGTTCTTTTGCGTCCTTTATTTTTATCCGCTGAGCTAGTTAATTTAATTTTTTATTCTTAATATTCATTTAATTTTTTTTTCTTTGGTACCATCAGTACACAGCAGTATGTATAACTTCTGATAAATCTGGTGGAATGTTAGGCCTTATACTGAGTCCGGCAAAAGTGTGGAATAATGCCATTATTTATTTAAATACTGTCCTAATCTAATTTTTCTTCAAATAAAAGTTACTTTTCATAGTGTCGTTGCTATGGCAACCAACTTTTGTTTTTTTAAATAGTAATGTACGTTTTTCATATTATTTTCTGGATCAGTAATTTTTATATGTACAAATAGTTACATTTTATGGGAGGTCACATAATGACATTTCCGAGAAAAAATTAATTAGTCACTTGTAAACTTCTCCTAGACCCCTCACCACAAACTGCATTAAACTGGACGCACGTTTCGATAGCGATTCGATAAAAAAAAATTTTTAGTTCAGTGTATCTGCTGATGATGATAGCTTTGCTATCGAAACGTGCGTCCAGTTTAGTGCAGTTTGTGGTGAGGAGCCTAGGAGAAGTTTACAGCATTACCAGTACCACAGTTTGGAGTATTTTTGTTATAATTAATCACTTGTAACGAAATTGTCGTTATCTGTGCCTATTGGCGATTTTCGATTGTTTATCAGTTGATATTTTTTGACAATTAGTTTCGCTGCTAATAATTTTGTGTGTGTTAGTTACATCTGAGTGTGTTAAAAACGCTTCACTTAAAACAGAAGAGGATAAAATTGATATTCTTATCATGGTGAGGTATGGTGCTCGAAAACGAAAACAACAAGAAATATGCATATTATCCAATAACGTCTATCCTAACCGCGCTCTTGTCTTGTGTTTCCAAATTAATTAAAAAATACGCAGAAACCATTTACACCACTTATTGATAAATTAAAATGATAACAAAACATCCTTAAGCCCCATGCTCCACTCCTAGGAAGCTAGCATTACCTACTAATTACCTAATTAACTAATACCTAGTTACTATAGCGGCATTAGTGATGGCGGTATTGATAATATTGCGCCCATGGAGCGACTTTATAAGTCTCTAAGCATTCACCTACACTGAAGGATCGATAGCTGATTTCTAACGTAATCACACATTCATGGTAAGGGCAAAGGGAAGTTACCCAGAAAGTTTACAGTACTTAGTGGCGTTCCATAGAACTCTTTACTTGGACCACTGTTCTTTACAGCGTATACTAGTGACTTATATATGATATTCCGAAATGAACATAAATATGACTTTTTCCAGAGAAGACTGCTTACGTTATATTATATTACAATCCCAAACTGGACAATTCTTTAACAGATTTAAAAACACTAGATGATTGGATCAAATTAATGGATTAATTGAAAATGTGACATTTTATTAATTTTTTTGCTGATTTTTTGTATCTTTTTTCAATCGTTATGATTTACTACTGAAAACTAGTACTTAGTTATGATTTACTACTTGAAACTTGCCAAAATGTTAGCTTTGTGACTCAGCTCTTTCAAAGTATTGCAATTCTTTTGGCACGTACTTTATCTATGCAGTTACTAATCTCTGTAAAACATACAAAAGTACATACTTAAACACCTCAATTGAGATATTGCCAGAGAGTGTGGAGTCCTTACTTCGTTAAAAATATAGAATTGATTAAATAAGTGCAACAAAGCGTCACTGCTGAGTTAATAGATTTACCCCATATTAATAAATTTCAACGACTAGATTTAACAAGTTTGAAATATAGACCAGAGAGAGGGGATTTGATTGAAACATGCAAGATACCCAATGGGTATTACTCTCCAGATCTTCAATTGAATTTGTTTGTTAAAAACTCACTAATCAGGATCTCAAATGTCATTCTTTGAAATTAACAAAAGGAGAGTGTTCTGGATTAAATAGAAAAAAAAAACGTCCTGATACCCAGAGTTGTGTATACCAATGGAATACACTATAAGAATTAACACCTCGAGCATAATCGAGAAATGCCTTTAAAAACAGATTCGGTTCTCTACGAAGCATTTAATTAAAATACGGACACTCTCTATGACTTCTTATCCAATGTAGACAAGATAGTTG
Organism: Protaetia brevitarsis; assembly: GCA_004143645.1. Lineage (NCBI taxonomy): Eukaryota > Metazoa > Arthropoda > Insecta > Coleoptera > Scarabaeidae > Protaetia > Protaetia brevitarsis. Next base: position 35,641 of record RXPK01002769.1, on the reverse strand, counting down.
TTTTTTTCTGATAATCTTTAATACTTCCAAAGCTAAACTTCAGATAGTAATCAGATATTACACATAATATGTAGTAGAAATGATTTGCAGATTGGCTTTGCCGTTCAAGCTGCTATGAAAATGATAATAATAATATTTTGTCAACTCAATAATGTAAAAATACAATTAACTCGTAAATGACCACTGCTTGACGGTGTCTGTTATAGGAGGTTACACTGTACCTATTTATCATGAGAATTAATCAAATTCATGTGTTCTTTTCCCCCTATTGTTTTGCAACATGTTTATACAATACCTTAAATAACCATAAATTTCAAAACAAATAAACCTTAATTGAAGTACCGAATTATTTAAGTGAACCTTTGAATACGAACGCTTGCTATTATCTTCTTACTCCCACGGTGCACGGTATTATACGCAACCCAAGAGGAATAATTTATTCTGACGCTGACATGTAATCGATTTCGCCTGCTTTTGCTATATGTGTATCTTCTTACATATTTAACAACAAGAAACGACGGTGAATAAAGTACCCGTATTCGCGATAAAGCCAAAAATACAACAGAGCTGTATTTTCATTTGGAAGAACAGGATTAACCAACGCAATTTTATTTATAGAAAAATAAGTTAGTAGGATTAAAATACACGTCTTACAAAAGAGACTCACCTAGCCCAGTGCTTTCTCGACTCTTCGCAATCCAAAGCCGCTCCCAAGATGAACACATTAAAGGCGCAGTGGGCCAGAGCTAACAGCACCATCAAGAAGGTCTTGCACATGTATGATAGCGAAGCTGGTAGGGATGCTGCTATTAGTATTAACACCGCGAAATAACTGAAATAAGACGGATACAGGCAAGTCGTGTTGGTGTCTTCTACAATCGTCGTGGAGCAGTTCTCAAAGGTCTGATGAAGAGGGGCGCAGGATATCTAAAATGCGACGAAATCAAATTTAAAAAAAAAGGCTTTCGGGTGTAGACGGGCTTACCGTATCTACAATATTTACTGTGGCTAGAATTATGATACACATTGCGGATAGGATTCTTCTCATCCATAGGCATTCGTTGATGCATCGACAGCAGTTCGTTAGAAATCTGCATAAGTACTGAAAAATATAATTTGTTGGATTGGCCAAGACTTGTACAGGAATAGTGGAAAAAGGGTAAAGAATGATTGTATGATGGATGCATAAAAGGGTACAATTATGCTTCTAATGTTAGATGATTGGGTGCTTTTTTGTGGGAGCCATCTAACATGTAGTCCCGGAAACGCCGAAGCCACTTGAATTTTTAATTCAATTTTCTTTATTCATTAAATCATGTCAGCCATCTGTACAGGTCTCTGGCTGTTTGATCTAAATAATCTTTTAAGTTCATTTTTGGTTTGTCAAAAATTTCCTGCATTTTTGCATTCAGGTATAGTATGTCGTCCCTACCACCAATGTTGCTCCCAATTGCTTGTAGGTCTCCTTTCAGTACTCAGAATCCTGTTAGGAAACCTGCTACTATGCGAATACGATTCCTACTGCGCTTTGGTAGTGCTTTGAGTTTTCGTGTTGATGATGATCTCATATTAATAAAGATCTTTCCATAAATTTGACTGGTTGTATTGTTCTAGTGTTACTTCTATTTCTTTGGAATCCAAGTTCTTACCTGCTCTTGTGCTGTGCAACCTTGGAACAAGTTTTGGGTCCCTTTTTGTTAACTCATAGGCTTTTTGCGTCTCTTTTAATTCTTCAATGTCCGGGCACCCGCAATAAAATAGTTTTGTTGCGGTCTATCACTTCTCGACTACATTTTCAGGTCTTTTTTCTACTTTAGTGCTTCTTAGGTTGAAATCGAGTGACGAAAAGAGTATGAAGCTCAAGCTTTATACCGATAAGATCAAATTAAAATTGCAAATTTTGAAAATAAAAATATAGCAGAAAACATATAGCCGTAGTAGAATAAAAAAAACTATAACACCAACCTAGTTGTCATTAGACTAAGGCTACTATTGTGCTTAATACCGCTGTTGTTGTTGCCAGTTGATCTTTAGTTTCGTCATTCTGTTCAGTTAATTGTTGCTATTTTCTTTTTCCTTATAAATGCTGATGTTTGTCACTATTAAATATTATAACTGCAAAAGACCTTGTTATTTATTTACCTTATATTTTCGCTTTCTGAAATACTTTACTTCAGTTAATCGGTTTTAAAATGTTTTCAAGATTATTTCAGCATTATCCAAGCTTTAAACTCAATTATTTGACAAATAATATTTCGTCTATTAATATTTTCGAGACCGTGAACATTATTAAAAAAAATTATGTGAGGATAATTGTATTTCCGGCAGCATTCTTCAAAGACTTGTTGTGCTATAGCCTTCAACAAACGAAAATATATATGTATATTTTTGTGATTTTTTATAAATTATTGTTCGGCTAATATTTTACTTAATAATAAATATAAACTTTCATTCTCAATTAGTTCTTTATTTACAGATACTATCTTCCTGTGTTCGATAATATTTTTTTCTATCAGCAGTAACTAGGTAACCGAGGAGGGTGCACGTGATGTTTCGTCTAAATTAATAATCTGTAAAATATAATGTGAATATCGATAATATGCACAATTTATTGTTTAATTATAGATCACAACATTAAAGAGCATAATGTCTCTTACTCATGGTGAGTTACTTAGTTTTAACATTTAAATCAACAACCAAATACACTGAATTCCAATTTTAACTAAAAGCAATACTCATATCTCCCGCTATCCCATATACTAAATTTTGCTCACAATACCTACTAACTTATACATTACAAAATTTCAATTTAAACTTATTTACATTATTATTTACATTATAATAGATAACCTCAAATTTTACGAAATGCAAAATGCTTATTACACAGAAATTTAAACATTAATCACAAAATACCTGCGATTCACATTAATGTAGTGCGAAAAGCATCTGAAATGTGCATCTCCTCGCAGCAATACACCAAATATATGAATGAAAAGATCCATATCAAGACTACAATCGTCAGGGTAAAGAGCTCCTTCCAAACATCCAAGGCATATCGTGATAATCAAAACAGCAAAACATATGTGATTTACAAAAGAAAAGCTAGGCTAATTTAGCGAATTACTTCTAATGGTGAAAAATATTAACGTTTCTTCTATATACTTTCAGCCCAGTGGTAAATACGATACTCACATTGAAGTTCCTCTTCAATTTTCAAAAGAATAGGGAAATATGATTGAATTAATTTGAATTGACGAAAATAAAAACATTTTTCAAGAAGATTTCTTGATTCTTCATTTATTTTAGTACGAGCTACATTGAGTTTTCACCCTGAATTAGTATCGATACCAAAGAAGCTAAATTAAAATCATACAGTTAACCTACGATGAATATATACACCTAGTCATCACGGCTACAATACAAATTAATTAATACCTAATATATACTAGATTTACAAACCGGTATGTACACAAAATAATAATTACATTGATTGTGAACGTAATTTAGAATATGTAACAAACAACTATAAAAATTCCAATAATTCATCAAACAGAAATGAAGTCCCGCATTTATGGAGTAATTGAAATTTGACGAGAAAATATGCCAGATTTTCCTTTCCATCCCTTTTTTTGTGTATTTATCGAAAAATGATTTAATAATTCATTTCGCTGATAAAAGCGTCTATTGTATGTGTAAAATTAGCAATTACACCAACGAAGGAAGATTTTCCGCTATTAATTACATCGGCCGTCGAGAATCTAGTTTGCAATTCCCAGGGTATTAAGGTCGGTGTCTGTTAATGAGAAAAAGTTGCGAAGAGATTTATCTTACGTTAAGGTGAATGTGAAAGGTCAAACCCTACGCCACTGCCTTTATAGGCGAAAATTGAAAACACTGATTAGAAGAGACGCTCTTTCGTGGAGATGGCTGTGATGTTTTTATTGCTATTCACCAAGATTAATAACTGAAATGAGGGTGCCTAAAAATCCTTCAAAGAGCTTTTTGCATGGTACTTGATGAGAAAAAATACTTAAATCCATAGTTTGAAATAAGTATTGTCGATACAAACACAAACATTTTTGAATAATGGGAAGTGGAATTGGCCCTGACAAGCGTCGAATTTATAGATAATTATACCACTGACATTTCAGTCTGTCGTGCAATAGTGAGCGACTTTTGGGTCGACGCGGATGAATATTTAAACCGTAATTTGCGGCCGGCATACGATAGAAATAGAAGCCGCAGGCAGATTCGTAACAGCAACGCCTCGTGTTTTATAATAATCATTTGCGCTGGATAAGTGAATTGCTCTGTAATTTCCGTTTTGTCATGTGGGATTGAGAAAAAAGCGTGGTGATGTCATTTTGTGTTGAATGAGAGTACGCGTTGTATACATTGTTTTAAAAGGACAATATACGCAAGTCAATATGAGGTAGAAAAGATAAAAAATTAATAAAAAGTTGCTCTTAGAATTAAAGTTTCATTCCATCAAATTTTGCATATTGAAGGAAACAAAATCCAGTCTAATAATTTTTAAAATATTTAAATGATATAATCGTTTGGTTAAATACTTTTAGAACAGTCATTTATTTAGTGTTACCAAATTATTGATTAACACATAAAAATTATTGTCTTAACACTCACAAAAATGTGGCGAATACAATTTTAATTATGATTAACTCAATGAAATCAAATATATATTAAACTATAAATTAGACGTTCCAGTAGTGCATTTTCTTAATATTCTTGATGGTTGCAAGCATTACAACATGCTGGTTTAATCTTTTTTTTAACGTTAGGGTAATCAGTTTTTGGTAGCGATGGGCAAAATAGGCGAAGCTGAGAGAACATGATCGCAGCAGCAAATGCTATTGGTGTAGAGCGAAGTATAAGGCAAGGTAGCCTGAGATTTGTAATACCAAGATCCACTCTCCAGGATCGTCTAAAAAACGAAGATACCAATTCAGGAGCAGTACTAGCACGAAAATCAGTATTTTCACAAGATGAAGAAAAAGAACTTGTTGGAGAAATAATTAGCTCATTAAAACTATTTTATGATCTAATTGCACGTGAAATGCATAAATGTGCATTCAAATATGCAGAGAAAAATAATATAAAAAACCTCTTTGTACAAGCGAATAAAGCAGCTGGTAGTGATTGGTTACAACGATTTTTGCCACAGAAGACGTGAAATTTTTATAAGAAAACCCGAGCCCACACACAAACAGACTAACGGTTTTCTACAGGAAAGACGTGAACATCTTTTTCACCAAATTAAGCAGTCTTATGGAAAACATCAATTTGCGGCAGCTCGTATTTTTAACGCTGATGAGAGCGGCATTAAAAATGTACAAACCCCAGTGACCAACTATATTTATTTCATATTTTATAAATATTTAAAAAATATTAAATCTTTCTTGAATATTAGTTATATTAATATAATATGCATAAAATATATTACAGAAAATATATTAGGAAAACATTTAAAAAATATATATGTTATGTAGCATTAATAATATTTTATTGCAAATGTTTTCTCAATATATTTTTCATAACTCTGCAAGCATATCTTGCTTTGTATGTCTGTAAATATTTATTTCATATAAAAAAAAGATTGATTTTTTTTCTTTGTACATTTGTGTGCGTAGGACGAATAATATAAAATGGGTAAAATATGCATACATATTAAGTAGGTATGTACCTATTTAAAGTGATAGTTTAAAGATTAAATTAGATAATATATATCTAATATTTAATTAGTATCTAAGTTGAGGCTTGTAACTTTTCTATTAATATATCTGCGTTTTGTATTATATTTTTTGTAATATTTGTAAGTTGCGAACGTCAACACAACACCCTCTTTTCATTACGGTGCCGGTGTTATATGATTTAGTATTGTTTATTGCGTCTATGATTAGGTGCATAGAATGCATACGTGCACGTGCGTATCATCAAGTTTTCATTCGTTTGTCCGTTACATGTTATGTTTATAATAGTATACGATTAGGGCAGATTAGGGTTAACTGTGTATTAATTGTTGCGGGGTTTTAGTTTTTGTGGTGACTACGAGGTAAGCAAAACTTTGAACATGTCATGTCATTTATAAGATATATTGCATATGCTCGATATCGTTATGTACAGAAATCCTTTAATAGTTATAATTTGTAGGAATTTTATGCATCATATATGTACTGCATCTACCAGATAAATTGCTAGTTGATTTGCTTAAGAGATCATCTCGGTAGATAAACGTCATAACCTCAAATAGAGGTTTGATATTGTTTGTGTTATTGTTTGTACGTAGAATGTTTTCAAATATTATGAATAAAGTAAAAATAAGTATCGTAAGTATTAGAATATAGCTACCAGTTCAATTATTGTAAATGCTCCAAATGTAGTAGTAGGTGTTGATAATGTTGTACGATGTTTTATTCATGGTATGATCTAATACAATTGGCATTGTTTTAGAGGCACAAGGAAACGCCATGAGAGCGCCACTACGAAGATATGAAAAAGCCATAGGGTTGTACTGGCACCAGCCAAGGGCTAGACTTAAAAATGAGTATTTTTCATTTTTTTGGCTTATTCAAATAAAATGATAATAAATACGTTTGTTTTTTATTTAGAACACTTCAATTAAAAATAGTGATTAATTTGATAACCTTCAGCATGCCTTAAAAGATGCAGAATTATTGATTATTAACTTGTATGGTGAGTGTGAAACAACAAGTTCTTGCCTTTTTAGACACTCTATGTATGTTTCAACTTTTCGTTATCGGCGTTATACATTCTAAATAACCAAGAACAATTTTAGTTCATTTTGACAAATTAAGTAGATTGCATAAAAAATCTCAATTTGCATATAAATAATATTTTACAAATGTTTTAGAAAAAATATTGCGCTTACATTAATTTTAAAATATGGAATAATAATTTAATTGAATATTTTATCTATATTTAGAAAAAATATGAAAATATATTCAAAAACCTCTCACGAAAAATATTTATAAAATATATTTTTAAAAATATCTATGTAATATTTCTGGCTGTTAGGGAAGGTCCAATTAAATTTTACTCAGAAACCACATATAAAGAGAAATGGGCAAGCTGGTGCAGCATATGCTTGTTCGCCTAACGGTTGGATAAATTAATCAATTATTTGTAGACTGGCTGGATCAATTTCGGCATTTTGTGAAATCGACAAAAGAATATTCCGTCCTATTAATAGTTGACAATTACGTTAGTCATTGTACAATTTCTGTAGAGAAAGTGGAATTATTATTATATAGTTCTCATCGTACCTAGCCATTAGATGTATCACTTCTATAAGCCACTGAAAACAGAATAGAATTCTGAATGAAAACATTTTTTTAAGGAGTCATCCTGAAGAAACAATCACCACCTGGGAACTTGCAGAATTGCTTAACAAAGCCTTTAGTAGAATAGCTGCGCTAGCTGTAGCAGTGAAGGGATTTGGGGGTACGGGCATATTCCTCATAAATCCTGATGTTTTCTCTGATGATAATTTTTTGGCTGCAGAAAATATAAAGGCTATGCAAGAAGCATCTAGACTAAATGATAAGGTGTCCAAAAAGGAAAACACAACGTGCCGAAATATCCTCTAAGGACAATCAGAACAAACCTCCAACTACCCTATAAAGCAATAGTGACAACCATTATCACTTTTGGGTTAGTAGCTTGAAGCAGAAGAAGCAATTTAACGAAATTAATCTCTCTAAAATGTAAAATTAGCGTACCTATGTATAACTGGGGCTATGAGAACCTGCTCAACAGCAGCTATTGAAGTGTTACTAGATCTTACTCCCCTCTGCATTTTGGTGTCAAGGCTAGCTAAAAGAACCACATTCAAAATGCTCAAGAAAGGAACGACCAAACCTATGATATGCCCTGGGATGACATCAAAAAAATCAGTTTTGTAAATTTACCAGATAATCTCTGCATTGTTGTTGGTAAACAAGAGTAAGTCGGGAACTTGATAGAAATAGCATCAAAGGTATGCTTATGGCTTCAAAACGGTAGACGGCGTTACAATATATAGTTAAATCCAAGCATTTCGAAAGCTTGATCAAATAATCGAGTATCTTCCAGACACAGATATACGCTGTTGAAAGATAGGTCCAATTCAATATTAACTGAAATTCCCGAAAGCAAGAGATTATCATAACATCTGTTAGTAAAACAGATATCAAAGCGCTGAGTTAATATGTAATCAGCTTTAAGATGATGTGGGTGCTTTTAGGAAAGTTAAACGAGCTAGGCAAGAGGAACAAGTTAACGATACTATGGGTTGCGGAAAATACAGGAGTGGAAAGAAATTAAATTACATATAATCTTGCAAAAACGGGGTTGGAATACTATTCTTAAAACCCGAGACAAGCAACAATACAATGCTGGGGTAGTTAAACTGTAAAGTAAAGCAGAGAAATCCAATTATTGGAAAAATCACCAGGTTATGAAGCATACTTAAACTATTAAAAGAACCTACATGTATTAGGTTATTTTAAATTATCAATAATTTGTACATTCGCATTTAAATAGCAATATTAAACAATTGCTTTCGTGATCTTGCCTTTTATATAAGTTAATGCACACATATTTTCAAAACTCATTTTTATTGAGTTAACTGCAACAATTTAATATAGCTTTACAATTCCAAAATTGCAAACGTATTGCTCGTATTTAGAACTAAATGTTTTATGGTATATTGAATTAATATTTGTTCTTTCTCGCCCTGGAGCTTACTCTTTAAGGATACCTACTTTGTACATAACACACAACATCGGCAAGTTTTACTGAATCTCAAGCGTGAAGATGGTTAATACTATACATCCTAACACAGAAGTTGGTAGTATATTGAATATTTCATTAGCAAACAAGAAGTAAGACAGAAAGTTCCAGTATAGAGGTAAGAAATTGATGTAGTAACTGAGATGTATACGAGAAAGTTTTCTTTATTTGGACTAAATTCTCATAGATAACGGGTGTTCTTTTTTTTTGAGGCAGAAAATTTTAAATTGACAACACTGTTTTCTGTGACAGCGAATTGCTAATTCTCGGTTGCTTTAGGAGTTAGTTTGGTTTGGTAGTTCATCATGAATAGACTTCGGCTTCTTATATGAATAAGAATTTTGTTTATCCGTTTGTTTTGTATAGAAGAAAGTATTTAAATTCTGTGCATTTAGTACAGCTATATTACCTAATAAAACCGTTGATTTTTTAAAATGTAAAACATTAGACATTCAATATTTGCTACAAAAAACCACTATAACATTTATAAAACGTCGTGCTGATTATAGAATTCTACGTTTCCATAAACAAAGATATATGCACTCTTATTAAATTTACGTTACTTATCTACTATGCATTGATATTAACAATTAATGCATGTATTAAAGAAATTCCAGCCCAAAAAAGAAGGTTTATCCCTTTCTCGTTCTCATTCCTTCCTACTTAAAATAAAAATATTATTTAAAACATTTTAATGCGTTTTTCCCCCGATGTTTGAAAAAAAAATCATTGTCCTCCCTCTCTGCCCTACAAAAATGTATAATGATACAAACAAAATATGATGTAAAACATTTTTAAGTGCGTGCTCTCTCTCGATATTAAAAAAAATATCACATAAAAGAATCAACCACTTGCCCCTTTTACCCCTTCTAATGTTAAAAAACTATGAATTGAAACATTTTTAATGCGCCCTGTCATCCGATTTAAAAAAAAATATTACAAATTTATGTTCCTCCCCCCACCCCTTCAAATGTTAAAAAATGTGATTTGAAACAGTTTCAAGGCGTCCTCTCTCCTTATATTAAAAAAAGAAAAAAAAATATCATTCAAAAATATTATCCCTCTCCCACTCCTTCCAATTTTAAAAAAATATGATTTAAAAAAATGTTTAATGTGTCCTTTCTCCCGATAATTAAAAAAAAATCATTAAAAACATCATCTCCCTTCCCCTCTTACTCCTTCCAATGTTAAAAAGATATGATTTGACACATTTGTAATGCGTGCTCTCTTCCAATGTTAAAAAACAAGAAAAAAAATTATTAAAAAAAATTATCTCCTTACCCCACTTACTTCTTGCAACGTTAAAAAGAAAAAAAAATATAATTTAAAAAAATCGTCTTCTATTCCCTCTCATCCCCACCAATATTCATAAACATACATTTTTTTAGTCTCCCAATGTAAAAAATAAGAAAAAAAAATATTCAAAAAAATCATCTCCCTACCCCACTTACTTCTTGCAATGTTAAAAAGATATGGATTTGAAATATTCTTAATGCTTCCTCTTCTTCGGATGTTTAAAAAAAAAAATCAAAAAATATAATTATTAGAAATCGTTCTTCTTCTCCTCAAATCCCCTCTAATGTTCAAAAAAATATGATTTAATTTTTTTAATGCGTTCTCTTTCCCGATGTTAAAAAAAAACTTTAAAAAAATAATCACCCCCCCCCTCACCCCTTCCAGTGTTCAAAAAATATGATTTGAAACATTTTTAATTTACTCTCGCCCCGTCTAAAAAAATTAGTGCGTCTCCCGATGTACAAAAATATTTTATCATTAAAAAAAAATCATTCCCCTTCCTTTCTCACCCCTTTCAATGTTAAAAGGAATATTATTTAAAACATTCTTGATCCCTGTTGATGTTCAAAAACGGAAAAACTCACGAGACATATACTTAACCTGTACATTTGATTTCAAGCTAATCGGAAATCCTGATTTTTGCGATAAACATCGGTACGGAAAATCTCGTCATAAAACAAAGTCCAATCAAGCGGAATTTCCCGAATTAACAGGTATAATTATACCAGTATTAAATGAACGACCGGTTCCTCCACCATTATTTATAATTTTTACCTATTAATATTAGCCAGCAGCATCTCCAGCTACCTAGGTGTTATATACATTATTAGAACGTCGAAGCTGCGTGCTTCCCATCATCAGTTATGTCACTCGATTTCTCCCTAAGTGTTCCGGTGATATCTCGCGAGAATACTAAATTTTGCTACGTGCTACGTACCATCGGCATAACCTCCGCCAGCGAGATCAACGAGATAACCATGAGGATCACATTTCCAATTACGAAGGACAGTAAACTCATCAGTCGCCTGCGAACAAGAGCGCCGTAATATAGAAACTGCGGGTTACTAATCTCGCGATTCATCCCCCTTTTCCGATACACCTCGTGTTCGCCACATGACGCGTGCCGTCGTAATCCAAGAAAGCGTCTCTCGAAAATAAAGATGTCGTATAGAGTATATTTAACGACGTATCTTGGGCAATTAGTGCGATTACTCTGAGTCACTGTCGCTTTCTACGGAAGCTTTCTTGGGTTTACGTGATACGGCAGTACATAGATGTGTTCAGAAGTAGCAACATCTAATTTAGTTGGATGCTAGTGACAAGGGTGAAGTAAAAATATTTTATAAAGTATTTAAAAATATGTCAGGTATTTACTGCTTTTGATTTGGTTCATTTACACATGAACATATCAAAGTTGAGATTTACAAATTCTACGTGAAAAGTAAGTTTACGTCCCTGGTGTTAATAAATTGTTGGTTTAGTATCTTGTAGACAACTAAATAATTCCAAACAACACCATAAATGTTGAATAATCACGAGTCTTTTTTAATGCATCAAGCAGATGGATAATCGCGTAATATTGGTTTGTGACTAGTATAATAAAATATGTTCAAAGTTATCAGCGCACTATTGCTAACTCTGTTAATATTGCAGCTACGATGTTTGTTAAATTATCTAAGATGTAGGACTTTTTACGCTGCTTATAACCGTGTAATCAGAAAAACGATTGAAAATCGCGTTTACGACATATATTAGATAACTTTATTTTTTTTTAAACCCGTATATTTTGAATATTTTATAGTTTATTATACCACTTATAAACTATTATTAAACGTTTATTATACCTTTAAGGAATTACAGTTATTCAACGTTTATGGCGAGATTATTATCGAAAGAGACTGCTTCTATCCAGAAGCAGTCTCTTTGAGTTTTTTGAGTCAATTTACGATGAGTATTATATCCTTAATCATCGTGAGATACATTACATCAACAACATGCTATACTACTATAATATAGTGAAACTGTTATGTGGTACATGTATATGAATTCAGAAACACACATGCGTATGAATCGTGTATTTATATAAAGATATGAAAACTGCGATATCTCAAGAGAAATCGGTTTTGCTTGAAGTTGTGGAGAAATGAAAGATTTATGCCCGGTAACATAAAGCTTGTGTAACCAAGTGATTAGTTAATCATTTGTTAGCATTAACAAATTGTTAAGTAAAAGTCAAGTAACATAGACTTATTCATTTGTTAAATGTCGAGTAATTAGTTAACAACCGATTAATGGCTGTTGTAAACTAGTTAACTGTAAGTTTACTAAAATTGATAGTTCAGTTTAGTTCCGATAGAGAGCCAACTTGAAACTTTGACATTTTCACCTGGAAATTCAGTAACTGAGGTTTTGCTTCTGGCTTATGTCAAGTTTATTATAACGATTACAACCATAATGGATATATGGAATGATGAATCATCGTTCTCCAATGAAGAACTATTTGATATACTAGACAACATATGTGCGAGACAATATAGACCACGACTGTTCAGAGAAGAATGATGTAGTAGAAAAAAGGCAAATAAAACAATTATTCGGTGATTGTTCTTTCTTCATAAAGTTGTATAATGTAATTAACTACTATTTCATTCTTAACCCAGTAACACTCTGAGAATTAAATTCATATGTAATTTTGGTCATTTTTTTGGTCACTTTTTTTTTGTTTTATAGATACTCTGTTTTCTTATTTTCAACTACTCCCTTATAATTTTCAAATGATCGCTAACAATGTGTGTTTCTCTTGTTCCGTAAAATTTCTGGCTCCTCTCATGGCATCCTGTATTTTCCTACTAATTATGATGCATAATATTGTCAAATTTAGTGATAATATTGTCAGAAATCAAATGTTGAAATCACACCTAGCCTCCATAATTATAAAAATGTAATGTAATAATCACTAAACGTATTCTAATCTTACTGCTACTAGCTTATTCCAAATTAATTGAACAGTGGTCAAATTGAATTAAAAATGAAAATTCTGTCAAAATGTCAAATAGATTGCCTGCCTAAGCATCAAATGTTCCGCCATCTATTGATGCAATCATGCACGGCAACTTTCGTTGCACATTCGGCAAATTTCGTGCTTTGGTAACTCTTAACAAATGTGTAACTACCGGAATAGCGGTGGTTAAGTTAACAACTGATTTAACAAATGATTATCTCCTAACAAATCTTTATGTTACTGATTTTTGACAAATTGGTAACTATTGTTCATGTTACCGGGCATTAGTCGGCATATTTTAAAAAAACTGTCTGTAATTGGAACCTTCTAGACAAATTATTCTACTCTATTTGGTTTCCGGACTGAAACAGCCAGGGTCCTAGATCTTTCTCTGGCCGATGTTTGTGATTGGGTTGTGTGAGAAAGAGGGGGAACTTCCAGGTGTTGTGTAGCAGATAACTTCTACGCTTTAGGATATTAGGGTATTTATAGGCTACAGTGGATGTTGGATTTTACGACTGCAATAGTAAGGATTACGGGATAGGATTTGAACAGACTTGAATTGGGTTTGGTGGCCGGTCTGCAGCCTATACTCAGCAAGTGCAGACCCAGTTACGCACAACGCCCTAGTATAGCGCCCATGTTCTGCAACACGAGTGCCCAGCGAACGCTTATTTCACCAATGTAAACACTGCCATACGAGCATGAAACTATATAACCACCAGGAGTTTTGAAAGGATTACGATTTTTTACGAGTTAGATTAGGGTTAAATTAGGGTTGGAGTGCCCACAGACTTGCTTCACCGCGACCTTTGCAGATCTATTGTGATCTCCATTTTTCCTAGAAGACACTCTCTAATTTTTGCCCTCTTAATTAGGCCTATCATGTGTGTGTAGCTGTTAGATGTGGGGTTTAGCCATTGATAGAAACTTTGTCCTCGTCAGGTGTTTCTTCCTCCTGTTGACAGAATTTACAGTAGATCAACCAGCCCTAGGTTGTATAATTAGTTTACTATGACCAGTCAGCAGACTTACTATCACTTTGACAGTCTTTCTGTCTTTACTCAGTAAGTCTTTAGCAAATTTAGATCTCTGTTCGTTTAGACACTCTTTTGCCTATCTCTGCCCTGGTGACTTTTACCACCACTCTTTGGAATCATTATGTATCCATTAATTGATGGACTGTATTAATTGCCTTTGACGATCCACATCTTTTAGGGCGCATTCACAGTCCCAAATCAGTTTAGAGTCAGCCTATTATTCTTGAGAGGGGCTTTTTTGTGTAGCTGCTAGCTGTGGGGTTCTCACGCCCATTACTAAAAGCTGGTGTCTCTTGCTTCTCTTAGCAGAATCTGCAAGTAGCATCATCTACTAGGCCTATATTCTACATATACCTATTTAGCCTAGAGTGACCGATCAGTAGACCTACTACCATTTTGACAGTCTTCCTACCTTACTCAGTAGATCTTTAATTCAAGCCCCTGTTTGGAAATTCTTTTGCGTGTCTCTGTTCCGATGACTTTTTCCAACGCTCTGTGGACTAATTATGTGTTCATTCATTGATGGATTTTTAATTTGCGATTTGGTAATGGCCAAGGAAGGACCAGCTCCAACGAATGATTTTGACGAACTTCGCCTAGCCAGATCGTCCGCCGTTTCATTTCCCCTCACGCCCGAGTGGCTAGGAACCCACGCCAATGTTAGTTTCCTTTGTGTGATCACCTCATTCCGGTGCTTAAGCAGTCCCAAATCAGCTTAGAGTTCACACATGCGGAACTAATCGCTTGAAGTGTAGACTGACTGTCAGAGAAAATAGCAACGCTTTTACCCAGCTTGGTCCATCTTTCTATTTCTCTACCACCATGGTGAATTGTAGCAAAATTAGCCTGGAACACCGTTATGTGTTCACGTGCGTGTAAGTTGAAGCTTATCGAAAGATCGTTTTTAAGCTTTGCGTATGTTGCAGCTCCGACATTCTAGCCTATTATATGGCCGTCTACATATCAGTTCGAGTCCGCTTTTACTGGAGTGTCTGTTATCCAGTTCTTCTTATAACCCGACATTTTATATCTAGGTTGAATTTTTGAACCATGGTATCACATACCATCGCCAAAAGGTGTGCCTCCTTAAGTTCATCATTTTTTACGGGAAAGGAAACTGAAAGTTTGAAGTTACACCTTGGATGAAGGGAAAATAGGCAGTGGATTAATGTGGAGTGAGTTGTGTTTCAGATATGTCGGATCTAGGATGTAAGTGTCGATTTATGGAATACTAGATCTGGTGTCTGGTAATGGGATAACTATCTGGATAAGGAATTAGGTTCGGATACAGCAATAGCTCTTCGGTCTGAGGAATTTATGACAGCGCGCTTCTGAGCAGGATGGTGATGTGAAAAAGCATTTAGGTAACGGTCGGAATGTGTAGGTTTGAGGTAAATGTAATATCTGAAAGAACCAACAGACCGACGATCTACTAAAGCATCTAGGAAAGGAATGCGCAGAAATTGCTTAAGGAATTACGTCCATGTGGCTAGATTAGGAAAATACCTTCAGTTTCAGGTCAACAACGATAGTAACAGCCCTGAATATCTCCTTTGCGATTATGAACAAAATGTCACCTAGAAGAAGATTCTGGACGTGGTTCCAGCCCGAAAGCCAACCAGAATATAGTATGGGCAAGGATTGCGGAAATCTACGTGTTAGTTAAATCATTATTCCTTCTGTCTATTTTTACCAATATTTCTTATATACAACTTTGGAACGCTAAATTAAAAATGGGTTTTAAACTATTAGACATATGACATGTACCAAAATTTCCTACCTACATTTAATATTTAAAGTATTTTATAATTTTATTACTAAGATTTATCCTAAGAGACAAATTAACAAAAACCGGTGTTTTCTCTCACATAAAACAGAATACCCAATCTGTTTTATGATTATGTGCGCTGGCGTTTTGCACCTTTTCGATGTAAATAAAAACACGTCGTGGTTCTTACTTACTACTATATTTGATTAAATTAAACAAATGAAAACAAGTAAAGTACATTGGTTTTACACGGAAGTTGATGCTCGTTGTGATTGTTGAATTGAGCTGCGTGGATATAACTATTCTGACTGTGACTCGTGACTACATATCTGCAACTGCCCTACCTTCGAGCAGTTTCTGCCTTTCCAGCGGCTAGAAACTCTCCCGAAGACGGGGGGTAACAAACAAGCTAAGGGCTGTAAACATACGTCACGGGAAATTACGCCGTGAACGTCAGTCCCTCGGTAATTCGGAGAACCCGGAGAAAGTGGTTAAATCGGACGAGGGCTATCAAATGTAATATATAATGATTACCTTAAATACTAGAAATGCTAATTGGGTATTTACAAGAATATTGTGTCTCTCTTTTCCGAACACAATAATTTATTCTTAATTGAATCTATGAGGTAATTTACAAAAAAAAAAATTAACACAGGTTGTGTATTATATAATATATATTTAAATAATTGATTTAGGTTAACCCTCATTTACCTTGGCAATATGATGAATTGTGATATCCCAACCGCTAGCCGCACCACCAGAAAAGCTTGCAACGTAACGCTCGAAAACGATTCTGTGTGGAGATGATAGGCCTTTTCAACATCGGGATTCCTAAATCCTAATGTCAGAAACTTCGTACATTTCGCCAATTCTCTAGAAGTAATCGATCGAAACCAAATGAAAGGTATTTACATAACTCACAAAAAAAAGTATAGGTACAAATTCAATCCGAACTTAACCAGAGTATAATGAAACGTGGGTAGTTTGTAGTGTTTATAATTATTAGATTATGTAAAATATTCCGTTTCGGCCGATAAACGATTTTAGAAGAAGGAAACTGAGGTTTGAAAATCTGGAGTTTCTGAGTATTTTGTTAATTATGGCCTAACATATGTGCATTAAAAGAAAAGGAATGAAATGATATACATTCGCATTTATATCAACAACCAAAGTTGTTTTAAATTTTGGGGGTGGTAATAGGTGAAGGAGAAGAAAGTATCTTGGGGATTATATTTTGCCCTCTTCCATTCAACTCCCTCCTGGAAAGAGAATTTATTTTTAAGAGTTGAAACAAAAATTGAATATGGTAGTTTGGAGCATTTAGTAATATATATGAGTTTACCTTTTTTTCTTTTATAATAACGGTGTAAATGTAAAAATTTGAAAATAATCGAAATTGCAAAAGTAGTTTTCTCCCCTTAAACGTGAGCCTCCACCTAAGTGGAAAGCGTGCCATTTACAACACTTTATGGATGCCACAACTATGTTAAAACCCAATATCACCTTCCAATGTTTGTAACACTACAATTGCATCCTTCTGTTGTCTTTAATGTATTTTATTCCAATCCTTAATACCGATAGTGCCATCCGTTGGCGGGTCGCCGAACTACCGCAAACCATTTGTTTATGGCGTAACTTTTTCTAATTATTTTATTTTTCGTGTATTATTTTGAGTTAACTGGCATATTTTTATACTTATTTAGAATCGTATTAGCGTTTAGTATCTTTTGTTTAGCGCCTTTTCGAGTTTTTTGCTTCATTTGATTTTAAAATATGCACCTGTTTTAGTATGATCTAGGAGGCTGGATATCCTAGTTGTTTGTGTAAAAGTTTCATCATATTATCCCGTGGGGAATACCTGTGCCGAGTGGCATATTTGCTCGCTGAGAAATCAACGCTTCTTTTGAGAGAACTTCTATACGTTCACTCGCTACTACGTGCCATTAGCTGTTACCCTCTCTGAACGCTTACGAACCAGGCAAGAACACTGGAACTATCAAATTTAAGGCCAAATTTTTTTTTTCGTTTCTTTTATGTATGCTATTTTCCGGTTCGTATCCTGACACTCAATTACGTCGCTTTTTTGTAAAGTTTCAATCCTGAAGGAATTATTCGCATTATTTATTTGGTTCTGCCTATAAACAAAATCCACCCCAACTCTTAGTTACATTTTAATTATAATTTAAATTCAGCCCAAGCTCATTATATCTTTCCGTTTGAGCAGTTAACATAAAAGGGATAATGCTGCCAAAGTAAAGATTAAAGAGAACAAAGCAATGGCTTTAATTTTATTAACGTTTTGATCTCCGCCATTGTAAATCCAAATTGTGTATTTTAAAACTCAATCATTTCGATGCTCCTATCAAAGAGAATTTGGTACACCATTTGTTGTTTAATTTTTATTATTAAAACAGTTATTATTTTACATTGTGAGCGAATAATTGTTAGACAAAAATCCATTTCTGTCAATCATTCTATCTTTTTTAAAAACTAAAAGAGCTACGGAACCATGACACTACCATTACAAATCACATTAATCATTAAAAAGCTTTTATTTTCTGTAGCAATGGCGGTAAATGCAAGTACTGCTGTGGTAGCCTACCCGCGTTACCGCTGAGTGTATTTTAAGTTGCCTAGTTCTGTTGTCATGTTTATTTCGTTCGTTCGGTATTCAATGTGCCTAGAATTTTCACAATAATGTTTTTTTTTTGTATAAAGTTACGTAAAGAGTTATTGTTTAATTTATTTAATTTAGTGTTAAGTTTTTTTTTTAATTAATTCTATTCAATTAGTTGTCTAGCTTTCGCTAGTTTGATTCAACGCCTATTCTATTAGATTTTGTCGGTGAATTGCGTTACGACTGCGTTGTAGAATTTTGTCAGGGAGTTCCTTGGTTGACTTTAACGTGAGTAGATGTATTTTTAAATCTTTGCTGCCATTTTGTAATTCTTGAGATTTTGAGATTTGATTTCTGCGAATATTTTGTCCATCAAGGAATTCTCTTTATAATAATTGTTAATATATTGATGTGTGCACATTATAAATATAAGATCATTTATTATTTTTGTGCAGGAAGATATGTTTTCAGTTTAATTTTTCTCGTTATAGTCTAAAGAGTTAATTTTTCCGTTTTTCTATTTTGCTGATTCATTTTTATTTTATCTATCACCTCAGTTGGGTGAGTAGAAGCATTTTTCTTGCATTTAGTTTTCATTTTTGTAAATTTCTAGTGTTTGTCCACGAATTTATTTTATTTTGTTGAAACTACGTGGTTTGAAATTGAGAGATATTGGATTATCTTCCTGAACAACCAAATTTTTTGTCCTATTGTAATGTAGAATCAAGACCAGTTTTTTATTTTTGGCCAGAACCTTCACTTCACGGTTTTTTTTCTGCAAAAATTGTAGTTAATCCTTTAAAAAAAAAATTTTGATTGTTAATTAAGGTCATTGGGTTAAAAATTCTGTTCTTTTATTTTTAATTAAACCTTTTCAATTTTTGGGGTTTTGTCGAAAGGTTTTGAGAAACGAATGTCGCGATTCCCATGATTTTATGTGATGAAACACGCTTTGTATTTATTTATGTAGACAAGCGGCGAGTGGAGAGCTAGTGGAAGAGGGGGTGGTCGGACTATACGCAAAAATTACATTCAAGCGGGGCCAGCCGTATCTTGGCCCGCTGCCCGTTGGTTGATCGAGTCACGCGGTATTTAGCATATGCATTTCTAGACGCGTCATTAGTATACGTCAGTGGTGGACACTTTAGGGGAACGATGTGTCCCACTATCACGGTAGGAAAATCTAAAACAAGTTCGTGATTCAAACGGCCACCGAAGATGGGCTATTGGAAGCAGGAATATTTGTAGATAACCGTTGCATACGGACTTCGGTTTGGACGCTTCCCCACAGTAAAAATTGTGTTTGAGAATATTCATTATTTATTAATTATAGTAATAAAGTGTAGTATTATTCTAGGATGACATCGCGCGCAAATTAATAACTACAGTATTTCAAAATAAATTAGCATTCATATCTTTCTTACGGTAGAATTTATGAAAATGAAATAATAAATACAATAAGGGAGTTATTCCTGAAAAAAAAAAACATCATAATAGCGTATTAAGTAAAAAACAAACCATTCGTTTAAGTAAACAAACAATGAAAATAAAAATTGTGTTTCCCATTCTTCTCATGTGCTCTGTATCGTGTTATGTTTTCGTCGATATAAAATCACCAAAGGATAGAATACTTTTGCGTTAGTTAGGTGGGGGAATGTAAACAAGTGGCCCGTGTACGCACACGGAAACTGATGTTTTACATAATCCTATAATTCTACAAATCCCTCTAGGTGCATTAACTTCTGTTAGCACGGATTGTGTACCTTTTACTTTTAATAATGCTTGTGGTCGATTGAAATTATACATTACCTATGACCATCTCTGTTAACTAATTCCTTTCTTAGTCGGTTCTTGAAGTCTTCTGAATCTTGCCTTTGACGGACAGTACCTAGCTGACTGGCTTCCTGTTTGGAAAGTACAATAAGAACATCCTTACTTGAAATAGATGACAGTAAACAGGAAGTGGTTAACTACTTTTTAACTAATTTTCTCTTTCATCCAATTAATCTTTTTTAATTAAGACATTATCTAAACAAAAACTTCTACTACCTCTTCTTTATCCGACGTCAAGTCAGCGATGACGCAACTATCCTCCTCCTGGATGATGCTCCCGCCATTCTGGACCTCCTGTATCACTTCAGAAGACGTAAACTGAAAATATACATATACCCATTGTCAAGGGTCACTCGCGTCACAACATTTTACCACCCGACAGAATTAGGGTCGAGCTTAACGAGACCAAGTTACGCTAATGGGCGGACGATACGCAGTGGATGTGGTCGTCGACGCATCGCCAACATCCGGAATTAAATCAACTAAGGGCTCGTGACATATTGATTGTCGCGATAATCATGCCAGTGACGATAAAATGCTGTGACATCAGCGGCTGGTCGGCTTATAATTAGCTTCTCTTGTAATTAGGGGCCCTTTTAGAGTGATAGAATTGGGAATGCGAGGCGTTTGTTTTGCTAGGTGTGTGATCTATGTATGTAATTTTCTACTTTTCGTCTAAATATATACAGGGTGTTTCAGACCACTCCTCCACTATCTTTTTCTCGCGATCTACTGCAGCTAGACTAACGCGACAAAAAAAAATAATGACAAAACCCCACCTAAAGAATCACGTGAAATATTTTTAACTTCCGGAAACGTTCCATTACACCGGAAGTGGATAGCAATTTTCTTATTTTAAATGGAATCATATGTTTTTTCTTACCTCAATGAAGTCTACAGATTATTTGAAAACAATTTTCATTAATGTTCTCTATCCCTAAATTCAACCGTTTTTGAGATATTTACGATAAAGGATGCATATACTATTCCTAGTCGTTTTTAAGATATCAACCATTATTTATTCGGCTATGAAAATTTTAGTACATTTCTTACAGTGGGCTGTGGAAGTTTCACGATAGCGTTGTCATGACAGTTTCAAATCCAGAAGTGTCAAACTTGTCTTTGCTAGTCTTCCCTATTATAGTCGAATTTTCATTATTAATGGTTCTTTGTTGTTGTTTGCTTTATTGTTACGCGTTATTTTGTTATTTTTTGTTGCTCAAGTTGTATGAATTATTTTTTTAATATGGCATTCTCAAATGCAGAAGCATTCACAAGGAAGCACAAACAGGAAATGTGCGCAAAAATCAGAACAAGGACAGGCAAATTGTTTGGCATGTTAGAGATGAGAGAATAGCAGATATTTTGGGGGCAGTTGTAGTTAATCTTCAAACAAGCACTCGCAATACAGCACGAAAGTCAGGCATTAGCCATGTGAGCGTATGGCGTGTTCTTAATGACTACAAAATGCATCCATAGCATAACTCGCTTCGTCAAAAATTACGTGACTGTGACTTCCAGGTCAGGGTCCGTTTTTGACGATGAGCACGAACACGTGGTGTGGCATCACTGGTGACCAACAATTGAACCATACTTCTTTGAAGAAACAGTATACGGGAATGTGTACAGCAATTTTTTTTAACAAATGAATTGTCAGTGATCCTCGAAAACGTGCCATTAGAAACAAGAAGTGATATGTGGTTCCAACATGATGGTTATCCTGCACATTTCGCTGTACATGTGAGAGAAAAATTAAGTGAAATGTTTTCAAATAAATGGATTGGGAGAGGGTCCGAAATTTCATGGCCAGCTAGATCACCAGACCTGACATGTTTAGACTATTATTATTTGGGAGAAGGGTGAAAGATAGAGTATTGTTTATCAAAATCGTCCGCAAAGTGGAGAAAAAAATGAAGATAAGCATAAAGCAAACGTGTAGATCCATAAGCAGAAAATAACTAGTTCGAGTTCATAAGAACTTTGAGGGCAGAATAGAGTGATGCATAGAAAAGAAACGGCAGACACTTTGAATAATTTACTTTTATTTAGTTATCTTACATTAAGTTCAATACTTTTTTTATAATTATTGTAATCTATCTTTTTAATGTAATAAGTACCATCCTTTTATCTGGCATCTCTAAATTATTAAGTATCATCTATTCCCTTCCACATAAGCAATAAATGTAAAATACCTTTTATAATACTCCTTTCAACCACAACATTATAACCATGGAATCAGCAATGGAAAGAATAGATCTTAATGATAAAGTAAAGTAACATTGCTTTGATGATTGTCAAATCTACTTGTCATTTTCATAGCCCACTGCAAGAAATGTACTAAAATTTTCACAGTCGGGTAAATAATGGTTAATATCTTGAAAACGACTAGGAATAGGTATATGCAACCTTTATCCCTATCGATGGAGAATTTATTTCTGCATTGAATGGTATAATTAGGAATATAACGTTACATTTGAAAAAAATGAATTTTCTAAGGTTAAATGTATCCGAATTGACAATCGATTTATGAATACTCTGTATACAATTTAGTGGTTTTTTTGACAGAGTTTGGTACGGACAACCATTTTTCTTGGGTACTAGTAAAATGACATCATTATCTTTAATGGTTTGCAAAATATGGTACGTTTTCGAAAGAGATGAAAACGTCAAAATTTTAACAAAATCGTAAATATCTCGAAAACGGTTGAATTTAGGGATAGAGAAATTAGTGAACATTGTATTCAAATAATCTCTAGAATTCATTGAGGTAAGAAAAAAACATATGGTTCCATTTAAAATAAAAAATTGCTATCCACTTCCGGTGTAATGGAACGTTTCTGGAAGTTAGAAATATTTTCACATAATTCTTTAGATGGGGTTTTGTTATTATTTTTTTCGCGTTAGTCTAGCTGCAATAGATCGCGAGAAAGAGATAGTAGACGAGTAGTCTGAAACACCCTGTATATAGGAATTACATGCCATAAAGCAGCTATAACGATGCTACGTAATGCAAAATTTGAAAACATAATTTCTTCGAAACAACGCTCTCTAATATACAGTTTCAACACTTTATAGTTGCTAGATAAATAATTCACACATCCAATAAGCAACAATTCCCACATCCACAACAACTAAATTACCCTTTTGCTTCCGAGACCACAATAAACGTTTCACCCTACATAAATTTCTAAAACTTTCTCCCGTAAATTCACGTCCTTCTCCGCACTGATAAGTAAACCAGAGAATCCCGAGCGGTTTCCGCGAACAATTCGCGAAAAAACCCTCCAGCAATCGATACATCGGACCAGCCAGCGGCCGATATGAGAGAGTAAATTGGTCGTAAGTCTATATCAACTCTCAAAAAACTCACCGGTTTGAGAACGCGCACAATGAAGTAGGTTTTCAGACCGGCTATCCGCAGAGACTCGTCCCTCTTCTCGCCGTAAGCTGCTTCTACTTCGAACTCGCCAGACAGGAAGGATAAGGTCGTCGCTGATATGTGAACTCTCCTGAAAAGAAGCGGGAAATATGGTGAGATATCCGAGTTATCTAGTGCTATCATGGATTTTTGAGCGTCGAATGGGATTAGAATAGTAACGGTGACATCGTTAGTATCTGTTGAAAAGAGACGCGAATAATTCTATTTGCTTTCATGTCCGTATATCTAGCAGGGCGACAAGCCTAATAAAGTTTTTGCATTTCTTTTTCGTAGTTATATGGTAAAAAATCATTGCGTACTGCTATGGGTTTGCAACCCATGTTTGATGAGTGTATTTTAAGTTGCATATTTTATTTTGCTTAAAACAGCTGTTTCAGTTTACCTAGAGTTTTTCACAAATTTTATCTTTAGTTTGTAAAAATTTTAGTTAAAGAGTTTATTGTATTGATTTATTTATTTAAGTGTTAAGTTTTTTTTTTAAATTAATTCCATCCATTAATTTATCTAGCGTTTGCTAGTTTGATTTAATGCTTATTCTACTAGATTTTGTCGATGAATTGTAGGTTATTAGATTTTAAGAGAGGGATTTTCGTAAGAAAAACAGTTGTAGAATTTTGTCAAGGAATTCCTTGTTCGGCTATTAACGTGAGTAGACGTATTTTTCAATTATTGTTGCCTTTTGTAATTCATTTGATATTGAAATTGATTTCTGTAAATAATTTAGTCCATCAAGGAATTTAGATTATAATAATTGTTAATATATTAACGTGTACACGTTGTAGATATAAGATCATTTATTATTTTTGTTCGGGAAGCTACATTTTAGTTATTTTTTTTCACATTATAGTTTAAAGAGTAAATTTTTCGTTATTCAATTTTTCATTATTTCAATTAATGCGGATTCTATTCGATATTGTCGTTGAAATGTTATACGTCTGCGTTGTACGATTTTGAGAGAGGTATTTTTGTAAGAAAAACAATTGTAGAATTTTGTTACGGACTTCCTTGTTCGACTATTGACGTGAGTAGACATATTTTTAAATATTGGTTGCCATTTTGTTATTCATTTAATATTGTAAAATTTCGCTTTAACTTTGCTGTTTTATATAGCCAATCAAGGAATTCTTTTTATAATAATTGTTAATATATTAAAGTGTGCACTTTATAGATATGAGATCAATTATTATTTTTTGTTTAGGAAGATATATTTTTCTCTCATTATATTTTAAAGAGTTAATTTTTCGTTATTCAATTTTGCTGATTCATTTTTATTTTATTAAGCATCTCGGTTTGGGTGAGTAGAAGCATTGTTCTTGCATTTAGTTTACGATTTTATAGATTTCTAGCAATTGTCCACGTTTAATTTATTTTAATTTGATACCACGTGGGTCGAAGTTGTAAGATTTTGGATATTCTTCCTGAACAAACAAATCTTTTGCTTTGTATAGGAAATAGCATTGTTCTATTGCAATTTAGAATCAAGTGCAGTTTTTAATTTAGGCCAGAACCTTCAGTTCAAGGTTTTTTTTTTCTGCACAAATTTGTAATTAACCCTTTTTGAATGAAATTTGATTGTTAATTAACGTCGTTGGGTTGAAAATTCTATTCTTTTATTTTAAATTAAACCTTTTTAATTTTTCGGGTAATTAAGAAAGTCTGATTTCATTCACTCACAATTTACTTTTCGTGGTTAGATTCAAGTTTTAATTCGCGAGGGTAACTCTGAGGTAATTGTTCTTTTGCGCCTTTTAAAATATTTTCCGTTGAGCTAGTTAATTTAATTTTTCTTTTTCCTTGTTAAATTCATTTTGCAATTTCATTTAATTGAATCAGTACACAGCAATTTTACAAATACCTACTTTTTTTTTCTATTTCATGTATTGTGTAATAAGCACTTTGGTAGCTGTTTATTATGACATTTTATGCGAGGTTGGTAATGCAACTCGTGGTTTGACATTCTTCATGTAACATTTTTATGTAAGCTTTTACAGGGAACTGCGCGTGACAATAATTATTTCACAAAAATAAAAATTTCCTTGAGGGATCAGAAAACCAATTTTAAATAATAAATGAAAGTGAATTAATGCGAAATAGAAAAAAATAGTATCAGAAATACGTGTTACAATGACTGTTTAATATTTATACTCGTATCACAACAAACGTCATTGTAATACTAATCTTTTAATATACAATTTTTTTTTTATTTCGGTGCTGTAATGAAGCACTGCACAACCAACAACACTGCTGTAATGAAGTTGACTACAGCACTGTTATCAGTGTATAGTTTTAATTTTGGGATTTATACAATTTAGCAGTAATCAGTTTGGCAGTAGTTATTTTGTGATTATTTATTTACCACAGGGTTACTTATTGACGACTTTAATTGTGAAACTTGTATTTTACATTACTATTTACAGTAACCGTTATTACATTTATAATCTTTTTATTCGCAGTAGTGTAATAAAGAAACCGAACAATCTATAATACTAACAATCATATTCCACACACAATTTTCCTAAAATAAAAAAATGCCTTCATACAACTGATGTATGAGAATGATACAAAAATTGTTAATTTTTTTTATAATGTGGCGCACGCGGCGTTTATTTATTTGCTAAACTTTGGGGTTGTCCAAAATACTCGCTCGAAACTCCTTTAACCCTGATGCCAACGGAACCACCCCCGTTTTGCAGATAATTCAACCTGTTCTTTTGACCAACTAGCCACCACTGGAAAACGATCTTTTTTTTTGGAAGCGATTAGTTTGAGTAGTTATAGACAAAGAAATTTTCATAACGATGTTCTTTCTCAATCAGTGGAAACAAGGCCGTTATTTGCCTAAAGATTGCCAACATTTTCTACTCTCGTCGCGTCTCTGCTTAAGATTCCCTCTCTTAAACACTTGTGAAGTGCAAATGAACTTAAAATTAGCCAAATAAAAGAGATGGTAATTTTAACAAATACATTAAGAAAATGAAACAAAATGACAAAATTAATAAAATGTCGTGTAAAAATTTTACCAAAAAGAAAACTTTAAAATTATGATAACGTTAAAGATAAACACAGTAATTTTTTTTACTATAGAAAACTATAAAACAAGGAAGAGAGGGAGATAGAACGAGATACGGTATGCGGAGTCTTTCGCAAAGCTTATTTCTATAAGCGAAATTTTTAATTCGACTTAAAAACCTACCTGTAAGATTATTCTTCTCGTAATCCGAAATATTAAAGCACAATAGTTTTATATAACACAAAAAAGATTTGTTCGAACGGTTTTAAGACATAAACAGAATCACTTCGCGAGGAAAGCTTTGGCTTCTTGTTCCCGAATTTTCAAACAGAATTTAACAAAAGAAGATTGAATTTAATTTTTAAATTTGGATACGTCCGATAACTAAGGGGATTGCGAGCTTTTCAGAAGCTGATTCGGACTCACGAACTAATTCTCTCAAAAAAAAGCAATGTCAAGAGTTTTTATAAACTATTCCGCGTTGTCACCCCTCGCTCCCGCTACTCGTCTACTTCTCTCTATAAGAGGGCGCAACAATGCCGTTTTGCGTTGGTTTTCCGAACTTCAAGCAGACTGTTGCTTACAATGGACAAAGTAAAAGATAACGACAATAAATAATAAATAAAAACGGTAATATCATGAATATGCGAAACTTAAACAAAATAGCCTGTCATTTGCTGAGGGGAAGGCGCTGTTATAAAAGATACCACAGTAGTTATCAACAACTTAATAACAAACTAAATTTAAATACTTTACCCAGTAGAATTTCGGATTCTTACCAAAAGATGCGGAAAAAAAATGCTTTCACGTATAACTTTGTTCAATAAAATAGCATAATACATTTTAAAATGCATAATACGGATGTTTTTACTAGTACTGTAGTATATTTATTAAACGCCATCTGTACATCAAATAGTACTACTAAATATATCCTGCAACTTGCAGTAATTTTATTATAAAATTTTCCACAACTTCTTTTTCCGTGCAATTCAAAGTAAATACGACCTAAAATAGTTGTGCAGCTTGCATGTATGTACGACCAATTTACATACTCAATTCGCTTTGTTGTGGTGGGTTTGTTGAATTAAAAGATTTCTCTCCCAATAAAAGCTAGTTGGATACTAAACAATGTTTTTTTTTTCTATTCTAAATGGGTAATTGTCCAATTTGCTTCATGTTTCTTCAACGATTTTCTTTGTTCTATCGAAACAATGGAAGAGTACACAACATCCGAGTTCTTTTATTTCATCTTTCCAACGAGCATTTTATAAATCGATGTTACGTGAATCCTTGTTACACATAGGACGTCTAAAGCTACTTTGGTAACATAATTTTAAAATAACTTATATTAGGGCAAAATTAATTTGATCAAGATATTCTTGGAACATCTAATTTCTATATTTAAAGTTAGAAATGGATTTTGTGAGAATTAATCTCCCTAGAAAAAGAAAACTGTTTAATATTATTGGTTATTGGAAAAAAAATAACATTAGTTATAACGCCAGCAGTACTCATTGACGTAATTTAACTGCCGACATAGAAACATTTACTGAACAATTAATATCATAGACTAATTATTTGATTTATTTCGAAGGATTTGAGAATTCTTCAAAATTATTTAACCCGTGTTTAATTATTTCTTATTTTTTCTTTTTCTTGGGTATGCCGGTTTTTGATTAAATTACAAAGATGTTCTTTTTACGTTTCGGAAAAATTTATTGTTTCCTTTTTCACATTTCATTTTTTATCATTAGTTATTTCCATCTTTTTTGTTTCCACCTTTGGGGTGTTAAAAAACAAGAAAATATTTTTTTTTCGACAACACCCCAAAGGTGGAAACAAAAAAGATGGAAATAACTAATGATAAAAAATGAAATGTGAAAAAGAAAACAATAAATTTTTCCGAAACGTAAAAAGAACATCTTTGTAATGTAAACAAAAACTGGTATACCCAAGGAGAAGAAAAAATAAGAAGGATTTGAGGGGAAGTAAAAACTCCAAGATTGTTTATTAAACAAAAAACTCCCATGATTTTTTTTGATTAAGGTCAGTAGATAAACAATACCGGTTCTCGACCACTTTCAAGGCCACATAGGGCAGGCGCACTCTGATGTCATTAGTTAGATGCTCTGATTTTTTGGGCGCATGAGATGCAGCTGCACCCCGCACTTCAAAGCTCTGGCCTGTCCGCCCCACGCTCTAGCCTGTTCCCTCTACTGTGGTTGTCATCCCCGTCACCTGTCTCTCTCACCTGCACCTCACTTCGGGCCACCTGATGGAAAATGACCTTGAAAGTGGTCCCGTAGCCTCATAGTTTACCTGCGTTCTCAAGAACGACGTGCTGTGGGTCCATAGTAACAATGGCGTGAAATTAAATAAATTTCTACTAATTTCTACAAACTGGTAAATGAAATTGTATCGAACCAAAAATATTTTTAATATTGTATTTAAAATATTCACCTTTAAACTTAATACATTTATGCAAACGATAGATTGTTATTTATGTATGCGTAAATAAAAACAGAAGTTCCAGTCTTCTTGAGTCATTTGGGAAGTAAGGTTTTTAAAGTATTCCACCATTTCTTCGAACGTTGAAAATCTTATGCCACGCAACTTATCTTTTAAACAAGAGAAAAGAAAGAAATCGCAGGATGCCAAGTCAAGGCCATATGGCGCATATTACAGTAATTTTATCTTAAAGGCCTCCAAAAATTGCTTTGTTTGACGAAAAGCCTTGGTGCGTTGTCTTGTTACAGAACAATTTCACATTTAGGATACCGTAAGCAAGAATTTTCAACCACATTTGGAAGGTATACTGTTATGTACCATTGTGCAGACACTGTGCGTTTGTCTTTAAGAGCAACAGTTGCAACTGGTTCAGATTTCGATTTTCTTTCCTACACTCGAAACTGCTTGATTTTAGTTGGATTACTATGAGTAGGAGAGGCCCATTATGCCGATTGCCTTTCAAATGCATAAATCCAACTTTCGTAGCCAGTAATAATGTTGTAGACCCTTTTTGACTTACCGTCGTTGTATTTCTTTAAAGTTGCACCATTCAATGCGCTGGATCTGTTAAATTGTGAAGTATCCTTACTTCCAAGTTATCATACAGGATCTTCTTAATTGCATACCAATACCCAAAGTGGTTCTAATAACTCTGTAGGAGATTTGATTGTCTTCTTCAATCATTGTTCGAACGGCAGCTGTAGTTTCATCAGTAACTGCAGAAACCGGTCTTCCTTCTCTTAAATCCGCTGAATGCAGCCTTGTCGAAATTAAATTCGTTAAACCAGCTGTAAACAGTTCTTTGAGAAGGCGCTTCATCACCAAATACAGCTTTGCTGCGGAGATAGCGAGCTTTCAAAATCACAATAAATCATAGCTGTAAAATTCCCCCTTGTTAAATGGATTGTTCACATACTTCACTTATTTTGGCAACATACTGAAAAGTAGCTGTTGCAGTTATCGACATTAAATTTGAAATGTCAAATTACAAAATAATAGGCAATTGTTTAGTAGCTCGTTAGATTCTCTACGCCAATTGATCTACCAGTTTGCAAGCATTATCGGTGCTACCCTCGTATGTATTTCATCCGACGCGTTTCGTGGTTCATTTCACATCTTCAGGTTTAAATGTTACATTATGTAAAGAATTGTCGGGAGAACGAATTAATGATAAGTATCAATTTTGAAAACAATTAATTAAAAACCATATAACTAAATTGGGTTATCTTATTCAAGAAACCTAACCAGGCAAAACGGCTAAGAAGAATTTTTGAGAATCACTGTTTTCTTATAAATAATATTTCCATCTATATGTGAAAGTATTTCACAACATTGAAACATCAAAGGGAACTATCAGAATAAACAGCGAAAATTCCACAAATAACATTAACATAACTTACCCAGCCATGCCACTGCTCTCCATCTTGTTCGCGAGTTCAACGTCCTTCGAGTAAACGTCAAACTGCCACTGCCGTTGCCCCAAAACACCCGCCAACACAGCCCCCGTGTGGATACCCACCCGCATGTCTACGGGCGAGTTGGTCGTTTGTTGGACATACCTGAAATAACACGAGGAGTGAGTAACTAAATCGAGCTAATCTCTGGATTGCGTCTCTTATCTTTTTAATTTAATTTATAAACCCACTTCTGTTCATCGTATTTACAATTGTTAGGCACGTTTTCTGGTGAATTACCCGCACACAAGCGAAAGCGACGCGAAGGGATACTAAAGTATTTTGCCCTGACAAACTCCGAAGTAATATCACGTCGAAGGTAGGCTTTGTTTGTCCAGAAACAATATAAACAGGGAAACTGTTTGTAGAAGCTTCGTTAGATTTTATTTACATTTAATCGCTAGAAGATCTTTCGGTAAATGTTGTCTTATGTCAGATTTGATATGATTTTTAATGATTTTCGCTACTAGTTAACAAAATCAAATATATCTAATTTGAAAGCTTCTTAATGATGGGTGGAAAAAAAGATTTATTTTATCTGAATTACTTAATGAAAATACGATTGAAAAAATAGAGTTAATTTAAACCAGCCTATTTAATTGTTAGATTAGTCCAAACATTTTATTCTTTTTCTTTAATCTGTTAGATAAACTGGCAAGTAAAATACACAGCAGTTAAAAATTATAAAATAAAAAGGCGGTCTTGCCAAATTTTCATCAAAATCTTTAAGTAAAGTCTAGAAAAAACTAAATAATATTACATCAAAAATTTATAGGAATTTATTTAATTCATTAAAATGCAAAAAATACTTACAAATTACAAATTAATCAATTTAGATGTTATATTTTTATACAGGGTTTTTCAAATGACTGAGTAGTTAGTGATTCTTAGTCATGTATTTTAAAAAATTGGGGTTTTTAATAATTTGATACTTGCTTTCTTTTTAAAATATTTTATTACACTTTCGGTTTACAGATAAGTATAGGGAATGTTACAGCAAATCAGTATAAATTTCAATTCTACTCCCAACAATATAAAAATGTAGGTGTTCTATTTCAAGAAATTGAGTTTTGTAGCTTTCAAAATTCTGGAATGTCTATATGTCACTAATTTTCAGGCACCTGTATGATACGACGGGAACTTTTTATTACGTTTTGATGAAACAATGTTAGTACTAGGTCGCATTAAAATAGCAGATCTCTGGCTACGTTTCATTTTTCAATTAGGATACTTATTCGTAATATTTGAATTATTTCTCACCGTAGCAGTACTAGTCGCGTCATCTGTTGGTCAATTCTCGAATTATATATAATTTTCGAATCTTTACTGTCCGTCCAACGGGGTAGTACTCGCTCTTTCTATCAAGAGATCCAGCTATAATTTTCCAGAAGGATCGAAATTCGAACGCGTGTAAGCCGTTGCTGATCTCCGATAAGTGTAGTTAACGTTTTATGTGCAACTTTTGAGTTTTGAAGAAGCTTCGGTTTGGAGTTTCGTATTTAGTACATCTGCTGTAGGCAGAATTTTACGTTTTCAACGCATTTTCGACGTTATACGTCTTCTTTCAAGGGATTTTTTGTCGGGACTCGCAACAGTAAGCATGCCGCTATGCCGCCATTTTATCTTTTTACATTTTTCTGTTTTTGGATATCGATTGTTAGGTTCCTTCGTTGGGATACGTAGAATTTTACGATCTTTATACGTATAAATAGGCGTATTTTTGCTTTCTTATTTAATAAATTTCTTTAGTTATCGCATTAAATTTTAATTCTTATGAAAATTAATAGTTCTTGCTTTAGATTCTTTATCATTTTAATTCATTGATAGAAACTCGACTGAGGTTACAGTGTTTAACTCGGGTATTGTTGCCGGCTACCTTGTCAATTTCAACTTTGCAGCAGCTCGCTTCAATTGCAGATATAAATTTAAACATTCTTTGCAATAGATAAATCTAAGTTTTACATTTTATTTTCATAGTATATAGTTCATATACAATAAAATTGTTACGATCATTTGTACAAGTATTTGGAACCCAAATATCTTACGCTCTTTATATTTTAGTTTAACCGATAATAGTCAACAATTTTACCAACTAATACATTTGTTCGTCTGAACGTACTGCTACGATATTTTGTGTTATTTTAGTAAAACATATTGTCTCCACCTTGATACACATTTTTTTTTTTATTATTACAGCTGGGCGAAATCAATTTATTTATTTTTTCTTACTAGAGATTGGCCAATTTATATTATTTTCTTTTGTGTTTTGATCAGAATTCAAGCTATATTATAATTTAGATTCCTTTTTTTTAACTACTTAAATATTTATTTAATATTTTCACGTAATTTTAATTTACATGTTTAACTTTGGTGCGCTTTTGAATTATCATACTGAATTGGTAAATATATGTTTTGTCATTTCTTATTACCGATATTCACGATTATACAACATCTAACCAAGCTGTTAATCGTCATAGAATTTTATGCTGAATTCAAAATTATAATAATATTTAGGGCGTTCTATTTGAAATAACAAAGTTCATAACGACTTCCGCTTAATCGGAAGTGTGAAAAACTTAACCGTAAAATTAACCACCCAATTATTACAAACCCCAAATTCTTAAAGCTGAAGAGTTTCGTTAAGCCGGAAAAATGGAATTAATAGAAATCACACACAACGTTACCACTCACGAAATGACTTTATAGAAGACAAACAAAAATGGATTTCTAATTAAGCCGATAATTTTAAAAATTACCTGCAAAAACAGCAGCGCTTTAGTCTCAAACGTTCAGAGATTTAATTCTTTTTAGGAGGAAATTTAGGAGAAAAAATGAATTAAATCTAATCAAATTTATACCGGTCCAAATAACTGAAAAAAAACGCACCCTTTCATGATTTCCAATTTAAATGCCAATCGTTTTGTCAATTTCGCCGGGAAGGCAAATGGAAAGACACAATAAGAACGCCCTTTCTGAATATTTTATGTAGACGTACAAGAGTTCTCACGGACCCCTGCTAAGATAATCATTTATCGTTGTGGTTCGAAAAGGAAGAGTGCTTTTCTACGTAATTCCTTTATGCGATTCAAACCAAAAATGGATTTCTCGCTAATTCAATGCGCTTTGAATCTTTTTCGCTTGTATATTTTTGGATAATAGGGCCATATTGGGTCAGGTAATATAAAATTACGTGTTTTATTTGGAAGATAAGATTTGATATGCAACATTTTTGGATGTTTTAGTTGAAATATGAGGAAATTTTAATTGAACAAGAACAAATTGAATTTCCATTTGTTTAATATATTTTATTCTGCGTTTCGTTAGTAAGTTTCGCAAACAGTGACGTTTGTCGAAAACTTCTTTGTTTGTTTAAGTCAGCGTATATTTGGATTAAAAATTTCACATTTTTTGTGTAAACATCTTTTATTTTGGATTAAATGCTGACAATATGAATCCTTCTTTTATGGAACGCAGCGTGGTTCTCATTCATTGACGATTTTATGCAAATCAAAATTATATATCCAATCAATAATGGACTCGGGCTATTTTGTTTCCAACATTACGTATTTACAATCCCACGCCTACTGTGTTAGTAAATTTATCCAATGGCAACAACGGGTGAAAAAAGGAATTGATTAGCAATCGATAAAGTATCTGATATAATTCAGCATTCAGATGATACCCGAATGATTGTTGTTAATATAATATAAAATCGTCCCTCGTACCGAGTAAATTAAAAGTATTAACTTAATTATTTAATTGGCGATTAGATACTTAAACATTTTTATAAATATACTTACCTATATATTATAGAATTAATGTATCTATATATATGATTGTGGTGTGTTAATTTCGTATGCCGCACTAAATTATTAGTCAACTAATCCCTAGGTAATGGATTATATCGATCAGTTCACATATCCTGTTACAAACAACTGTTATAGATACTAATACGGGAATATTTGCCTGCCACGTGACTGTTATTCCTGTTGGATTTTGCGGAAAATCGCTTTTGATTAGCTAGTTAGTTGTGCGCAGGTATTTTTCATTTCCACTGATTCCCATATTTTCTTAGAACGAATTAAATGCCTGAGATTTAACAGCTAAATTTTGACCTCCAATGTGATTTGCAGGCAGTTGAATTGAGAAAATCTAATTGATTATTATTTGGGCTGCTTTGCTAAATGGTTTGTTTATAAATTAGGTACTTCTTCAAGCTAAATCTGGCGTTGTTGTGTTGTGCTGCAACGATGAGACCAAATTGAAGATCAGAGGTATGGTTTAATAGCTGCTGGAGTTTGAAACGTAAATTCAAAAGTCATATAAGCGGTGTTATAAAACATTTCATTTCTAAGTACTTAAAAATTTCTATTTTACCAATTATTGGTGCTTGTGAACATTAGGCATTCTACTTCAGTTTTCATCTTCTAGCAACCCTCATGCGGTTTTTTTATTTCCGCTTTACCTAACTACAGAGACACACAAGAAATTCGCTTACTCCATTTAAAAATTTCAGAAATTCCATTTTTAATCGAATATGGAATTAATTTAAACATAGTGCGCATATCTAAAAATGCATCGTTATCAATATTCTAAACACATATCCATAAGCAGTCATTTGTAAAATATTATTTTTTTAGGAAATCGTAACAAAAACACAGCATCAAAGTGATATATGTAAATTACTTTGACACGAGTGTTAGTTAAGAATCGCCTATAAGGAGGTAAACTACAAAGGTGGTTTCCACTCAAACCAGTTTGGATTCTTGAAGCGAAAATCGACGGTATAAGGCCATTGAAATGGTAATGAAGACGGTAGAGGAATACAACAGGAGTGGTGCGTTCTTGTGACTATCGACAGTAGAAT
>RXPK01002768.1:0-44800 GCA_004143645.1 Protaetia brevitarsis | reverse complement strand
AATAGGACCAAGAAACGCGTTTTTTTCGTCTCTCAACATAACTCCGGAACGCAGTACTAGTGTCTGCTTGTCTAAAGATCCGAACGACAGGGGAACTGCTGGAACCTTAAAACAGAATACGTAGTTCGCTCGCAATTAAGATTTTAGTTGGAAAAAGGAATTTAACGATTTTAACTTTTTGCGCCTATCTCGAGACGGGTTAGAGAATCGATTCCGTTTTCTGCTCGATTCCGATAAAATGCGCTTCTGTTGACTATCGGAAAGGCTCTAGCGGCGATTTTTATCGTAAAACTTTAACTCAAAATCTCGGAAAGGTTAGAGATACGGATGCGTTTTCCCATTGATTCGCCGTAAAATGCGTTCTGATGGATTATATAGAAGGCTCTAGGTCGTTTTTATTTTTCAAACTTTACTCAAATATCTCGAAACGGTAGAGAATCGAAGCGCCTCCTGCGTTTCGATTCCGTCGGAAGGCCTTCTAGATGTCACTTGCGGTTTTTAAGTTAAACTTTGAACGCCCATATCCGAGACCCTAAAAGCTAGAGGACGCGCGGCGCGCCGTTCCATTCCGCTCGAGGAGACGCTTCTTTGACCATAATATGTGGGCTATCTCGACGTTTGCTTTTTTCAGCGATTTTTCTTAAATTTTCCATCAAAATTCCGCTTTTTTTGCCCATATCTCCGACGGAGACCGCTAGCGCCACGGCGCTTTCAAATATGGAATCCTCGTCGAAATACGCGTCCGACGGTATATAATACGTTAGGGTGCGGCGCCTTCGTTCGCCCGAAATAGCAGGTAATATGTGCCTGGTAAGAAATAAGCCCAAGAAACGCGTGTTTTTTCGTCTCTTCACATAACTCCGGAACGCAAGAGTTAGGTGTCTTGCTGTCTCAAAAGATCCGGAACGACCAGGGAACAACTGGAAGCCGCTAAAACAAATCGAGCGTAGTCGCTCGCAAATAAGAATTTTTAGGTCGAACAAAAGGAATAGGACCAAGAAACCGTGTTTTTTTCGTCTCTTCCACAACTAACTCCGGACGGCAGTAGCTAGGCTGTTCTGCTTGTCTCAAAAGATCCGTGAACGACCAGGGAACATGCTGAAGCCGTTAAAACATAATCGGACGGTAGTTCGCTCGCAAATTAAGAATTTTAGGTCGAAAAATAAGGAATTTTAACGATTTTCACATTTTTGCGAATATCTCGGAACGGTTAGAGATATCGAGTTCAGGTTTCTGCGTTTCATTCCCGATAAATGCGCTTCTGATGCACTATCCGGAAGGCTCTAGCGGCGATTTTTATCGTCAAAAGTTTAACCTCGAAATATCTCGGAAACGGTTAGAGATATCGATCCGCTTTCACCATTCGATTCCGGTCAAATGCGCTTCTGATGGATCATTTAGAGGCTCTAGCGTCGTTTTAATTTTTCAAAACTTTAACCTCAAATATCTCGGAAACGGGTAGATATCGAAGCGCGCTCCTCGCCATTCGATTCCCCGTCGGAAGGCGCTTCTAGAGGTCACCTTGCGGTCGTTTTCAGTTTCAAACTTTGAACGCCATATCTCGAGAACGTTAATAGCTAGAGGACGCGCGCGGCGCCGTTCGATTCCGCGAGGACGCTTTTTTGACCTATAATATGTTGGCTATCTCGACTTATTAGGCTATTTTTCAGCGATTTTGCTAAATTTTCCATCAAATTCCGCTTTTTTGCCCAATCTCGGAACGAGACGCTAGCGCACGGGCTTTCAAATATGGATCCTGTCGAAATACGGTCCGACGTATATAATACGTAGGGTTCGGCGCCTTCGTTCGCCCGAAATAGCAGGTATATGTGCTTGGGTAAGAAATAAGGCCAAGAACGCCTGTTTTTTTTCGTCTCTTCAACATTTAACTCCGAACGGCAAGAGCTGGTGTTCTGCTTGTCTCAAAATCGATCCGGACGACCAGAGGAAAAGCTGGAAGCCGCTAAAACAAAATCGGAGCGGTAGTTCGCTCGCCAATTAAGAATTTTAGTCGAAAAATAAGAAATCGACAAGAACGCGTCGTTTTTTCGTTCTCTCTCAACTAACTACGGAACGGCAGTAGCCTAGGCTGTCTGCTTGTCTCAAAGAATCCGGAACGACCAGGGGAACATCTGGAAGCCGTTAAAACATAATCGGAGCGCAGTTCGCTCGGCAAATTAGCATTTAGGTCGAAAAATAAGGAATTTAACGTTTTTACACATTTTTGCGAATATCTCGAGAACGGTTAGAGATCATCGAGTTCAGGTTTTCTGCGTTCGATTCCGATAAATGCGCTTGATGGTGACTATCCGGAAAGGCTCTAGCGGCGATTTTTATCGTCAAACTTTAACCTCAAATATCTCTGGAAACGGTTAGAGATATCGGATCGCGCTTTTCACCATTCGGTTGCGCGTCAAAATGCGCTTCTGATGATCATATTAGAAGGCTCTAGCCGTCGTTTTAATTTTTCAAAACTTTAAACCTCAAATATCTCGAAACGGTAGAGATATCGAAGCGCGCTCCTGCCTATTCGATTCCCCGTCGGAAGCGCTTCTAGAGGTACCTTGCGGTGTTTTTAAGTTTCAAACTTTGAACGCCCATATCCGAGAACGGTAATAGCTTCGAGGGACGCGCGCGCGCCGTTCGATTCCGCTCGAGGAGACGTTCTTTTGACCTATAATATGTTGGGCTATCTCGACGTTTAGGCTATTTTTCAGCGATTTTTGCTTAAATTTTCCATCAAAATTCCGCTTTTTTGCCCATATCTCCGGAACGGAGACCGCTAGCGCCACGGCGCTTTCAAATATGGAATCCTCGTCGAAATACGCGTCGAGGTTATATAATACGTTAGGGTTGCGCGCCTTCGTTCCGCCCGAAAATAGCAGGTATATGTGCCTGGTAGAAAATAAGCCCAAGAACGGTGTTTTTTTGTCTCTTCAACATAACTCCGGAACGGCAAGAGCTAGGTGTTCTGCTTGGTCCTCAGAAGATCCGGAACGACCAGAGGGAAGCTGGAAGCCGCTAAAACAAATCGGAGCGGTAGTTCGCTCGCAAATTAGAATTTTTAGTCGAAAAATAAGGAAATAGGACCAAGAAACGCGTGTTTTTTTCGTCTCTTCAACATAACTCCGGAACGCAGTAGCTAGGCTGTTCTGCTTGGTCTCAAAAGATCCGGAACGACCAGGGGAACATGCTGGAAGCCGTTTAAAACAGAATCGGAGCGGTAGTTCGCTCGAAATTAAGAATTTTAGGTCGAAAATAAGGAAATTTAACGATTTTTACACATTTTGCGAATATCTCGAGAACGGTTAGAGATATCGAGTTCCGGTTTTCTGCGTTCATTCCCCGATAAAATGCGCTTCTGATGGACTATCCGAAAGCTCTAGCGGCATTTTTATCGTCAAAACTTTAACCTCAAATATCTCGGAAACGGTTAGAGATATCGGATCGCGCTTTTCACCATTCGATTCGCCGTCAAAATGCGCTTCTGATGGATCATATTAGAAGGCTCTAGCGTCGTTTTTAATTTTTCAAAACTTTAACCTCAAATATCTCGGAAACGGTAGAGATATCGAAGCGCGCTCCTCGCCATTCGATTCCCCGTCGAAGGCGCTTCTAGAGGTCACCTTGCGGTCGTTTTCAGTTTCAAAACTTGAACGCCCATATCTCGAGAACGGTAATAGCTAGAGGGACGCGCGCGGTGCCGTTCGATTCCGCTCGAGGAGACGCTTCTTTTGACCTATAATATGTTGGGCTATCTCGACGGTTTAGGCTATTTTTCAGCGATTTTTGCTAAATTTTCATCAAAATTCCGGTTTTTGCCCATATCCCGGAACGGAGACCGCTAGCGCCACGGCGCTTCAAATATGGAATCCTCGTCGAAATACGCGTCCGACGGTATATAATACGTTAGGGTTCGGCGCCTTCGTTCGGCCGAAATAGCAGGTATATGTGCCTGGGTAAGAAATAAGGCCAAGAAACGCGTGTGTTTTTCGTCTCTTCAACAAACTCCGAACGGCAAGAGCTAGGGTTTTCTGCTTGGTCTCAAAAATCCGGAAACGACCAGCAGGAACAAGCTGGAAGCCGCTAAAACAAAATCGGAGCGGTAGTTCGCTCGCAAATTAAGAAATTTTAGGTCGAAAAATAAGGAAATAGGGACCAAGAAACGCGGTGTTTTTTTCGTCTCTTCAAACATAACTCCGGAACGGCAGTAGCTAGGCTGTTCTGCTTGGTCTCAAAAGATCCGGAACGACCAGGGGAACATGCTGGAAGCCGTTTAAAACAGATCGGAGCGGTAGTTCGCTCGCAAATTAAGAATTTTAGTCGAAAAATAAGGAAATTTAACGATTTTTACACATTTTTGCGAATATCCGAGAACGTTAGAGATATCGAGTCCGGTTTTCTGCGTTCGATTCCCCGATAAAATTGCTTCTGATGGACTATCGGAAAGGCTCTAGCGGCGATTTTTATCGTCAAAACTTTAACCTCAAATATCTCGGAAACGGTTAGAGATATCGGATCGCGCTTTTCACCATTCGATTCGCCGTCAAAATGCGCTTCTGATGGATCATATTAGAGGATCTTAGCGTCGTTTTAATTTTTTCAAAACTTAAACCTCAATATCTCGGAAACGGTAGAGATATCGAAGCGCGCTCCTCGCCATTCGATTCCCGTGGAAGCGCTTCTAGAGGTCACCTTGCGGTTCGTTTTCAAGTTTCAACTTTGAACGCCCATATCTCGAGAACGGTAATAGCTAGAGCAACGGGCGCGGCGCCGTTCGATTCCGCTCGAGGAGACGCTTCTTTTGACCTATAATATGTTTGGGCTATCTCGACGTTTAGGCTATTTTTCAGCGATTTTGCTTAAATTTTCCATCAAAATTCCGCTTTTTTGCCCATATCTCCGGAACGGATCCGCTAGCGCCACGGCGCTTTCAAATATGGAATCCTCGTCGAAATACGCGTCCGACGGTATATAATACGTTAGGGTTGCGGCGCCTTCGTTCGGCCCGAAATAGCAGGTATATGTGCCTGGTAAGAAATAAGCCCAAGAAACGCGTGTTTTTTTCGTCTCTTCAACATAACTCCGGAACGGCAAGAGCTAGGGTGTTCTGCTTGGTCTCAAAAGATCCGGAACGACCAGAGGAAACAGCTGGAAGCCGCTAAAACAAAATCGGAGCGGTAGTTCGCTTCGCAAATTAAGAATTTTAGGTCGAAAAAAGGAAATAGGGACCAAGAAACGCGTGGTTTTTTCGTCTTCTTCAACATAACTCCGGAACGGCAGTAGCTGGCTGTTCTGCTTGTCTCAAAAGATCCGGAAACGACCAGGGGACATGCTGGAAGCCGTTAAAACATAATCGAGCGGTAGTTCGCTTCGCAAATTAAGAATTTTAGGTCGAAAAAATAAGGAATTTAACGATTTTTACACATTTTGCGAATATCTCGAGAACGGTTAGAGATATCGAGTTCAGGTTTTCTGCGTTCGATTTCCCGATAAAAATGCGCTTCTGATGGACTATCCGGAAAGGCTCTAGCGGCGATTTTTATCGTCAAAACTTTAACCTCAAATATCTCGGAACGGTTAGAATATCTGGATCGCGCTTTTCACCATTCGATTCGCCGTCAAAATGCGCTTCTGATGGATCATATTAGAAGGCTCTAGCGTCGTTTTAATTTTTCAAAACTTAACCTCAATATCTCGGAAACGGGTAGAGATATCGAAGCGCGCTCCTCGCCATTCGATTCCCCGTCGGAAGCGTTCTAGAGGTCACCTTGCGTCGTTTTCAAGTTTCAAACTTTGAAGCCCATAATCTCGAGAACGGTAATAGCTAGAGGGACGCGCGCGGCGCCGTTCGATTCCGCTCGAGGAGACGCTTCTTTTGACTATAATATGTTGGGCTATCTCGACGTTTAGGCTATTTTTCAGCGATTTTTGCTTAAATTTTCCATCAAAATTCGCTTTTTTGCCCATATCTCCGGAACGGAGACCGCTAGCGCCACGCGCTTTCAAATATGAATCCTCGTCGAAATACGCGTCCGAGTATATAATACTTAGGGTTGCGGCGCCTTCGTTCGGCCGAAATAGCAGGTTATGTGCTGGTAAGAAATAAGGCCAAGAAACGCGTGTTTTTTTCGTCTCTTCAACATAACTCCGGAAACGGCAAGAGCTAGTGTTTCTGCTTGGGTCTCAGGAAGATCCGGAACGACCAGAGGAACAAGCTGGAGCCGCTAAAACAAAACGGAGCGGTAGTTCGCTCGCAAATTAAGATTTTAGGTCGAAAAATAGGGAAATAGGGACCAAGAAACGCGTGTTTTTTCGTCTCTTCAACATAACTCCGGAACGGCAGTAGCTAGGCTGTTCTGCTTGGTCTCAAAAGATCCGGAACGACCAGGGAACATGCTGGAAGCCGTTAAAACAGAAATCGGAGCGGTAGTTCCCTCGCAAAATTAAGAATTTTAGTGTCGAAAAATAAGGAAATTTAACGATTTTTACACATTTTTGCGAATATCTCGAGAACGGTTAGAGATATCGATTTCCGGTTTTCTGCGTTCCGATTCCCCGATAAAATGCGCTTTGATGGCTATCCGGAAAGGCTCTAGCGGCGATTTTTATCGTCAAAACTTTAACCTCAAATATCTCGGAAACGTTAGAGATATCGGATCGCGCTTTTCACCATTCGATTCGCCGTCAAAAATGCGCTTCTGATGGATCATATTAGAAGGCTCTAGCGTCGTTTTAATTTTTCAAAACTTTAACCTCAAATATCTCGACGGGTAGAGATATCGAAGCGCGCTCCTCCCATTCGATTCCCGTCGGAAGGCGCTTCTAGAGGTCACCTTGCGTCGTTTTCAAGTTTCAAACTTTGAACGCCCATATCTCGAGAAGGTAATAGCTAGAGGACGCGCGCGGTGCCGTTCGATTCCGCTCGAGGAGACGCTTCTTTTGACCTATAATATGTTGGGGCTATCTCGACGTTTAGGCTATTTTTCAGCGATTTTTGCTTAAATTTTCCATCAAAATTCCGGTTTTTTGCCCATATCTCCGGAACGGAGACCGCTAGCGCCACGGCGCTTTCAAATATGGAATCCTCGTCGAAATACGCGTCCGACGGTATATAATACGTTAGGGTTGCGGCGCCTTCGTTCGGCCCGAAATAGCAGGTATATGTGCCTGGGTAAGAAATAAGGCCCAAGAAACGCGTGTTTTTTTCGTCTCTTCAACATAACTCCGGAACGGCAAGAGCTAGGTGTTCTGCTTGGTCTCAAAAGATCCGAACGACCAGAGGAACAAGCTGGAAGCCGCTAAAACAAATCGGAGCGTAGTTCGCTCGCAAATTAAGAATTTTAGGTCGAAAAATAAGGAAATAGGGACCAAGAAACGCGTGTTTTTTTCGTCTCTTCAACATAACTCCGGAACGGCAGTAGCTAGGCTGTTCTGCTTGGTCTCAAAAGATCCGGAACGACCAGGGGAACATGCTGGAAGCCGTTAAAACAGAATCGGAGCGGTAGTTCGCTCGCAAATTAAGAATTTTAGGTCGAAAAATAAGGAAATTTAACGATTTTTACACATTTTTGCGAATATCTCAGAACGTTAGAGATATCGAGTTCCGGTTTTCTGCGTTCGATTCCCGATAAAATGCGCTTCTGATGGACTATCCGGAAAGGTCTAGCGGCGATTTTTATCGTCAAAACTTTAACCTCAAATATCTCGGAAACGTTTAGAGATATCGGATCGCGGCTTTTCACCATTCGATTCGCGTCAAAACGCGCTTCTGATGGATCATATTAGAAAGGCTCTAGCGTCGTTTTAATTTTTCAAAACTTTAACCTCAAATATCTCGGAAACGGGTAGAGATATCGAAGCGCGCTCCTCGCCATTCGATTCCCCGTCGGAAGGCGCTTCTAGAGGTCACCTTGCGGTCGTTTTCAAGTTTCAAACTTTGAACGCCCATATCTCGAGAACGGTAATAGCTAGAGGACGCGCGCGGGCCGTTCGATTCCGCTCGAGGAGACGCTTCTTTTGACCTATAATAGTTTGGCTATCTCGACGTTTAGGCTATTTTTCAGCGATTTTTGCTTAAATTTTCCATCAAAATTCCGGTTTTTTGCCCATATCTCCGGAACGGAGACCGCTAGCGCCACGGCGCTTTCAAATATGGAATCCTCGTCGAAATACGCGTCGACGTATATAATACTTAGGGTTGCG
This sequence comes from Protaetia brevitarsis, assembly GCA_004143645.1. Taxonomy (NCBI): domain Eukaryota; kingdom Metazoa; phylum Arthropoda; class Insecta; order Coleoptera; family Scarabaeidae; genus Protaetia; species Protaetia brevitarsis. The sequence continues at coordinate 36,595 of RXPK01002768.1, read as the reverse complement.
GCGCCTTCGTTCGCCCGAAATAGCAGGTATATGTGCCTGGTAAGAAATAAGGCCCAAGAAAGCAATGTTTTTTTCGTCTCTTCAACATAACTCCGAACGGCAAGAGTAGGGTGTTCTGCTTGGTCTCAAAAGATCCGGAACGACCAGAGGAACAAGCTGGAAAGCCGCTAAAACAAAATCGGAGCGTAGTTCGCTCGCAAATTAAGAATTTTAGGTCGAAAAATAAGGAAATAGGACCAAGAAACGCGTGTTTTTTTTCGTTTCTTCAACATAACTCCGGAACGCAGTAGCTAGGCTGTTCTGCTTGGTCTCAAAAGATCCGGAACGACCAGGGGAACATGCTGGAAGCCGTTAAAACAGAATCGGAGCGTAGTTCGCTCGCAAATAAGAATTTTAGGTCGAAAAATAAGGAAATTTAACGATTTTTACACATTTTTGCGAATATCTCGAGAACGGCTTAGAGATATCGAGTTCCGGTTTTCTGCGTTCGATTTCCCCGATAATAATGCTTCTGATGGACTATCCGGAAAGCTCTAGGGCGATTTTTATCGTCAAAACTTTAACCTCAAATATCTCGGAAACGGTTAGAGATATCGGATCCGCTTTTCACCATTCGATTCGCCGTCAAAATGCGCTTCTGATGGATCATATTAGAAGGCTCTAGCGTCGTTTTAATTTTTCAAAACTTTAACCTCAATATCTCGGAAACGGGTAGAGAATATCGAAGCGCGCTCCTCGCCATTCGATTCCCCTCGGAAGGCGCTTCTAGAGGTCACCTGCGGTCGTTTCAAGTTTCAAACTTTGAACGCCCATATCTCGAGAACGGTAATAGCTAGAGGACGCGCGCGGCCCGTTCGATTCCGCTCGAGAGACGCTTCTTTTGACCTATAATATGTGGGGCTATCTCACGTTTAGGCTATTTTTCAGCGATTTTGCTTAAATTTTCCATCAAAATTCCGGTTTTTTGCCCATATCTCCGGAACGAGACCGCTAGCGCCACGGCGCTTTCAAATATGGAATCCTCGTCGAAATACGCGTCCGACGTATATAATACGTTAGGGTTGCGGCGCCTTCGTTCGGCCCGAAATAGCAGGTATATAGTGCCTGGGTAAGAATAAGCCCAAGAAACGCGTGTTTTTTCGTCTCTTCAACATAACTCCGGAACGGCAAGAGCTAGGGTGTTCTGCTTGGTCTCAAAGATCCGGAACGACCAGAGGAACAAGCTGAAGCCGCTAAAACAAATCGCGAGCGTAAGTTCGCTCGCAAATTAAGAATTTTGGTCGAAAAATAAGGAAATAGGGACCAGAAACGCGTGTTTTTTTCGTCTCTTCAACATAACTCCGGAACCGCAGTAGCTAGGCTGTTCTGCTTGTCTCAAAAGATCCGGAACGACCAGGGAAACATGCTGGAAGCCGTTAAAACAGAATCGGAGCGTAGTTCGCTCGCAAATAAGAATTTTAGGTCGAAAAATAAGGAAAATTTAACGATTTTTACACATTTTTGCGAATATCTCGAGAACGGTTAGAGATATCGAGTTCCGTTTTCTGCGTTCGATTCCCCGATAAAATGCGCCTTCTGATGGACTATCCGGAAAGGCTCTAGCGGCGATTTTATCGTCAAAATTTTAACCTCAAATATCTCGGAAACGGTTAGAGATATCGGATCGCGCTTTTCACATTCGATTCGCGTCAAAATGCGCTTCTGATGGATCATATTAGAGGCTTTAGCGTCGTTTTATTTTCAAAACTTTAACCTCAAATATCTCGGAAACGGGTAGAGATATCGAAGCGCGCTCCTCTCCATTCGATTCCCCTCGAAGGCGCTTCTAGAGGTCACCTTGCGGTCGTTTTCAAGTTTCAAACTTTAACGCCCATATCTCGAGAACGGTAATAGCTAGAGCAACGGGCGCGGCGCCGTTCGATTCCGCTCGAGGAGGCGCTTCTTTTGACCTATAATATGTTGGGCTATCTCGACGTTTAGGCTATTTTTCAGCGATTTTGCTTAAATTTTCCATCAAAATTCCGTTTTTTGCCCATATCTCGGAACGGAGACCGCTAGCGCCACGGCTTTCAAATATGGAATCCTCGTCGAAATACGCGTCCGACGGTATATAATACGTTAGGGTTGCGGCGCCTTCGTTCGGCCCAAATAGCAGGTATGTGCCTGGTAAGAAATAAGGCCCAAGAAACGCGTGTTTTTTTCGTCTCTTTCAACATAACTCCGGAACGGCAAGAGCTAGGTGTTCTGCTTGGTCTCAAAGATCCGGAACGACCAGAGGAACAAGCTGGAAGCCGCTAAAACAAAATCGGAGCGGTAGTTCGCTCGCAAATTAAGAATTTTAGGTCCGAAAAATAAGGAAATAGGGCCAAGAAACGCGTGTTTTTTCGTCTCTTCAACATAACTCCGGAACGGCAGTAGCTAGGCTGTTCTGCTTGGTCTCAAAAGATCCGGAACGACCAGGGGAACATGCTGGAACCTTAAAACATAATCGGAGGGTAGTTCGCTCGCAAATTAAGAATTTTAGGTCGAAAAATAAGGAAATTTAACGATTTTTACACATTTTTTGCGAATATCTCGAGAACGGTTAGAGATATCGAGTTCAGGTTTTCTGCGTTCGATTCCCCGATAAAATGCGCTTCTGATGACTATCCGGAAAGGCTCTAGCGGCGATTTTTATCGTCAAAACTTTAACCTCAAATATCTCGAAACGGTTAGAGATATCGGAATCGCGCTTTTCACCATTCGATTCGCCGTCAAAATGCGCTTCTGATGGATCATATTAGAAGGCTCTAGCGTCGTTTTAATTTTTCAAAACTTTAACCTCAAATATCTCGGAAACGGGTAAGATATCGAACGCGCTCCTCGCCATTCGATCCCCGTCGGAAGGCGCTTCTAGAGGTCACCTTGCGGTCGTTTTCAATGTTCAAACTTTGAACGCCCATATCTCGAGAACGGTAATAGCTAGAGGGACGCGCGCGGCGCCTTCGATTCCGCTCGAGGAGACGCTTCTTTTGACCTATAATATTTGGGCTATCTCGACGTTTAGGCTATTTTTCAGCGATTTTTGCTTAAATTTCCATCAAAATTCCGCTTTTTGCCCATATCTCCGGAACGGAGACCGCTAGCCCACGGCGCTTTCAAATATGGAATCCTCGTCGAAATACGCGTCCGACGGTATATAATACGTTAGGGTTGCGGCGCCTTCGTTCGGCCCGAAATAGCAGGTATATGTGCCTGGGTAAGAAATAATGCCCAAGAAACGCGTGTTTTTTTCGTCTCTTCAACATAACTCCGGACGGCAAGAGCTAGGGTGTTCTGCTTGTCTCAGAAGATCCGCGAACGACAGAGGAACAAGCTGGAAGCCGCTAAAACAAAATCGGAGCGGTAGTTCGCTCGCAAATTAAGAATTTTAGGTCGAAAAATAAGGAAATAGGGACCAAGAAACGCGTGTTTTTTTCGTCTCTTCAACATAACTCCGGAACGGCAAGAGCTAGGGTGTTCTGCTTGGTCTCAAAAGATCCGGAACGACCAGAGGAACAAGCTGGAAGCCGTTAAAAACAGAATCGGACGGTAGTTCGCTCGCAAATTAAGAATTTAGGTCGAAAAATAAGGAAATTTAACGATTTTTCACATTTTTGCGAATATCTCGAACGGTTAGAGATATCGAGTTCCGGTTTTCTGCGTTCGATTCCCCGATAAAATGCGCTTCTGATGGACTATCCGGAAAGGCTCTAGCGGCGATTTTTATCGTCAAAACTTTAACCTCAAATATCTCGGAAACGGTTAGAGATATCGGATCGCGCTTTTCACCATTCGATTCGCCGTCAAAATGCGCTTCTGATGGATCATATTAGAAGGCTCTAGCGTCGTTTTAATTTTTCAAAACTTTAACCTCAAATATCTCGGAAACGGGTGAGATAATCGAAGCGCGCTCCTCGCCATTCGATTCCCCGTCGGAAGCGTTCTAGAGTCACCTTGCGTCGTTTTCAATTTCAAACTTTGAACGCCCATATCTCGAGAACGGTAATAGCTAGAGGGACGCGCGCGTGCCGTTCGATTCCGCTCGAGAGACGCTTCTTTTGACCTATAATATGTTGGGCTATCTCGACGTTTAGGCTATTTTTCAGCGATTTTTGCTTAAATTTTCCATCAAAATTCCGGTTTTTGCCCTATCTCCGAACGGAGACCGCTAGCGCCACGGCGCTTTCAAATATGGAATCCTCGTCGAAATACGCGTCCGACGGTATATATACGTTAGGGTTGCGGCGCCTTCGTTCGGCCGAAATAGCAGGTATATGTGCCTGGGTAAAAATAAGGCCCAAGAACGCGTGTTTTTTTTCGTCTCTTCAACATAACTCCGGAACGGCAAGAGCTAGGTGTTCTGCTTGTCTCAAAAGAATCCGGAACGACCAGAGGAACAAGCTGGAAGCCGCTTAAAACAAAATCGGAGCGGTAGTTCGCTCGCAAATAAGAATTTTAGGTCGAAAAATAAGGAAATAGGACCAAGAAACGCGTTGTTTTTTTCGTCTCTTCAACATAATCCGGAACGGCAGTAGCTAGGCGTTTCTGCTTGGTCTCAAAAGATCCGAACGACCAGGGAACATGCTGGAAGCCGTTAAAACAGAATCGGACGTAGTTCGCTCGCAAATTAAAATTTAGGTCGAAAAATAAGAAATTTAACGATTTTACACATTTTTGCGAATATCTCGAGAAACGTTAGAGATATCGAGTTCCGGTTTTTGCGTTCGATCCCCGATAAAATGCGCTTCTGATGGACTATCCGGAAAGCTCTAGCGGCGATTTTTATCGTCAAAACTTTAACCTCAAATATCTCGGAAACGGTTAGAGATATCGGATCGCGCTTTTCACCATTCGATTCGCCGTCAAAATGCGCTTCTGATGGATCATATTAGAGAGCTCTAGCGTCGTTTTAATTTTCAAAACTTAACCTCAAATATCTCGGAACGGGTAGAGATATCGAAGCGCGCTCCTCGCCATTCGATTCCCCGTCGGAAGCGCTTCTAGAGTCACCTTGCGGTCGTTTTCAAGTTTCAAACTTTGAACGCCCATATCTCGAGAAAGGTAATAGCTAGAGGGACGCGCGCGCGCCGTTCGATTCCGCTCGAGGAGACGCTTCTTTTACCTATAATATGTTGGGCTATCTCGACGTTTAGGCTATTTTCAGCGATTTTTGCTTAAATTTTCCATCAAATTCCGGTTTTTCCCATATCTCCGGAACGGAGACGCTAGCGCCACGGCGCTTTCAAATATGAATCCTCGTCGAAATACGCGTCCGACGTATATAATACGTTAGGTTGCGGCGCCTTCGTTCGGCCCGAAATAGCAGGTATATGTGCCTGGGTAAGAAATATGGCCAAGAAACGCGTGTTTTTTTTTCTCTCTTCAACATAACTCCGGAACGGCAAGAGCTAGGTGTTCTGCTTGGTCTCAAAAGATCCGGAACGACCAGAGGAACAAGCTGGAAGCCGCTAAAACAAAATCGGAGCGGTAGTTCGCTCGCAAATTAAGAATTTTAGGTCGAAAAATAAGGAAATAGGGACCAAGAAACGCGTGTTTTTTTCGTCTCTTCAACATAACTCCGGAACGGCAGTAGCTAGGCTGTTCTGCTTGGTCTCAAAAGATCCGGAACGACCAGGGGAACATGCTGGAAGCCGTTAAAACAGAATCGGAGCGGTAGTTCGCTCGCAAATTAAGAATTTTAGGTCGAAAAATAAGGAAATTTAACGATTTTTACACATTTTTGCGAATATCTCGAGAACGGTTAGAGATATCGAGTTCCGGTTTTCTGCGTTCGATTCCCCGATAAAATGCGCTTCTGATGGACTATCCGGAAAGGCTCTAGCGGCGATTTTTATCGTCAAAACTTTAACCTCAAATATCTCGGAAACGGTTAGAGATATCGGATCGCGCTTTTCACCATTCGATTCGCCGTCAAAACGCGCTTCTGATGGAATCATATTAGAAGGCTCTAGCGTCGTTTTAATTTTTCAAAACTTTAACCTCAAATATCTCGGAAACGGTAGAGATATCGAAGCGCGCTCCTCGCCATTCGATTCCCGTCGGAAGGCGCTTCTAGAGTCACCTTGCGGTCGTTTCAAGTTTCAAACTTTGAACGCCCATATCTCGAGAAACGGTAATAGCTAGAGGACGCGCGCGGCGCCGTTCGATTCCGCTCGAGGAGACGCTTCTTTTGACCTATAATATGTTGGGGCTATCTCGACGTTTAGGCTATTTTTCAGCGATTTTTGCTTAAATTTTCCATCAAAATTCCGGTTTTTTGCCCATATCTCCGGAACGGAGACCGCTAGCGCCACGGCGCTTTCAAATATGGAATCCTCGTCGAAATACGCGTCCGACGGTATATAATACGTTAGGGTTGCGGCGCCTTCGTTCGGCCCGAATAGCAGGTATATGTGCCTGGGTAAGAAATAAGGCCCAAGAAACGCGTGTTTTTTTCGTCTCTTCAACATAACTCCGGAACGGCAAGAGCTAGGGTGTTCTGCTTGGTCTCAAAAGATCCGGAACGACCAGAGGAACAAGCTGGAAGCCGCTAAAACAAAATCGGAGCGGTAGTTCGCTCGCAAATTAAGAATTTTAGGTCGAAAAATAAGGAAATAGGGACCAAGAAACGCGTTTTTTTCGTCTTTCAACAAACTCCGGAACGGCAGTAGCTAGGCTGTTCTGCTTGTCTCAAAAGATCCGGAACGACCGCAGGAACATGCTGAAGCCGTTAAAACAGAATCGGAGCGGTAGTTCGCTCGCAAATTAAGAATTTTAGGTCGAAAAATAAGGAAATTTAACGATTTTTACACATTTTGCGAATATCTCGAGAACGGTTAGAGATATCGAGTTCCGGTTTTCTGCGTTCGATTCCCCGATAAAATGCGCTTCTGATGGACTATCCGGAAAGGCTCTAGCGGCGATTTTTATCGTCAAAACTTTAACCTCAAATATCTCGGAAACGGTTAGAGATATCGAAGCGCGCTCCTCGCCATTCGATTCCCCGTCGGAAGGCGCTTCTAAAGGTCACCTCGCGGTCGTTTCCAAGTTTCAAACTTTGAACGCCCATATCTCGAGAACGGTAATAGCTAGAGGGACGCGCGCGGCGCCGTTCGATTCCGCTCGAGGAGACGCTTCTTTTGACCTATAATATGTTGGGGCTATCTCGACGTTAGGCTATTTTTCAGCGATTTTTGCTTAAATTTTCCATCAAAATTCCGCTTTTTTGCCCATATGTCCGGAACGGAGACCGCTAGCGCCACGGCGCTTTCAAATATGGAATCCTCGTCGAAATACGCGTCCGACGGTATATAATACGTTAGGGTTGCGGCGCCTTCGTTCGGCCCGAAATAGCAGGTATATGTGCCTGGGTAAGAAATAAGGCCCAAGAAACGCGTGTTTTTTTCGTCTCTTCAACATAACTCCGGAACGCAAGAGCTAGGGTGTTCTGCTTGGTCTCAAAAGATCGCGGACGACCAGAGAACAAGCTGGAAGCCGCTAAAACAAAATCGGAGCGGTTAGTTCGCTCGCAAATTAAGAATTTTAGGTCGAAAATAAGGAAATAGGGACCAAGAAACGCGTGTTTTTTTCGTCTCTTCAACATAACTCCGGAACGGCAGTAGCTAGGCTGTTCTGCTTGGTCTCAAAAGATCCGGAACGACCAGGGGAACATGCTGGAAGCCGTTAAAACAGAATCGGAGCGGTAGTTCGCTCGCAAATTAGAATTTAGGTCGAAAATAAGGAAATTTAACGATTTTTACACATTTTTGCGAATATCTCGAGAACGGTTAGAGATATCGAGTTCCGGTTTTCTGCGTTCGATTCCCGATAAAATGCGCTCTTCTGTGACTATCCGAAAGGCTCTAGCGGCGATTTTTATCGTCAAAACTTTAACCTCAAATATCTCGGAAACGGTTAGATATCGAAGCGCGCTCCTCGCCATTCGATTCCCGTCGGAAGGCGCTTTAAAGGTCACCTCGCGGTCGTTTCCAAGTTTCAAACTTTGAACGCCCATATCTCGAGAACGTAATAGCTAGAGGGACGCGCGCGGCGCCGTTCGATTCCGCTCGAGGAGACGCTTCTTTTGACCTATAATATGTTGGCTATCTCGACGTTTAGGCTATTTTTCGGCGATTTTTGCTTAAATTTCCATCAAAATTCCGGTTTTTTGCCCATATCTCCGAACGGAGAGCGCTAGCGCACGGCGCTTTCAAATATGGATCCTCGTCGAAAATACGCGTCCGACGGTATATAATACGTTAGGGTTGCGGCGCCTTCGTTCGGCCCGATACATGAGGTATATGTGCCTGGGTAAGAAATAAGGCCCAAGAAACGCGTGTTTTTTTCGTCTCTTCAACATAACTCCGGAACGGCAAGAGCTAGGGTGTTCTGCTTGGTCTCAAAAGATCCGGAACGACCAAGAGGAACAAGCTGGAAGCCGCTAAACAAAATCGCAGCGTAGTTCGCTCGCAAATTAAGAATTTTTGGTCGAAAAATAAGGAAATAGGGACCAAGAAACGCGTGTTTTTTTTCGTCTCTTCAACATAACTCCGGAACGGCAGTAGCTAGGCTGTTCTGCTTGGTCTCAAAAGATCCGGAACGACCAGGGGAACATGCTGGAAGCCGTTAAAACAGAATCGGAGCGGTAGTTCGCTCGCAAATTAAGAATTTTAGGTCGAAAAATAAGGAAATTTAACGATTTTTACACATTTTTGCGAATATCTCGAGAACGGTTAGAGATTATCGAGTTCCGGTTTTCTGCGTCGATTCCCCGATAAAATGCGCTTCTGATGGACTATCCGGAAAGGCTCTAGCGGCGATTTTTATCGTCAAACTTTAACCTCAAATATCTCGGAAACGGTTAGAGATATCGGATCGCGCTTTTCACCATTCGATTCGCCGTCAAAATGCGCTTCTGATGGATCATATTAGAAGGCTCTAGCGTCGTTTTAATTTTTCAAAACTTTAACCTCAAATATCTCGGAAACGGGTAGAGATATCGAAGCGCGCTCCTCGCCATTCGATTCCCCGTCGGAAGCCTTCTAGAGGTCACCTTGCGGTCGTTTTCAAGTTTCAAACTTTGAACGCCCATATCTCGAGAACGGTAATAGCTAGGGGACGCGCGCGGCGCCGTTCGATTCCGCTCGAGGAGACGCTTCTTTTGACCTATAATATGTTGGGGCTATCTCGACGTTTAGGCTATTTTTTCAGCGATTTTTCTTAAATTTTCCATCAAAATTCCGCTTTTTTGCCCAATCTCCGGAACGGAGACCGCTAGCGCCACGGCGTCTTCAAATATGGAATCCTCGTCGAAATACCGTCCGACGGTATATAATACGTTAGGTTGCGGGCCTTCGTTCGTCCCGAAATAGCAGGTATATGTGCCTGGTAAGAAATAAGGCCCAAGAAACGCGTGTTTTTTTCGTCTCTTCAACATAACTCCGGAACGGCAAGACTAGGGTGTTCTGCTTGGTCTCAGAAGATCCGGAACGACCAGAGGAACAAGCTGGAAGCGCTAAAACAAAATCGGAGCGGTAGTTCGCTCGCAAATTAAGAATTTTAGGTCGAAAAATAAGGAAATAGGACCAAGAAACGCGTGTTTTTTTCGTCTCTCAACATAACTCCGCGAACGCAGTAGCTAGCTGTTCTGCTTGTCTCAAAAGATCCGAACGACCAGGGAACATGCTGGAAGCCGTTAAAACAGAATCGGAGCGGTAGTTCGCTCGCAAATTAAGAATTAGGTCGAAAAATAAGAAATTAACGATTTTTACACATTTTTGCGAATATCTCGAGAACGGTTAAGATATCGAGTTCCGGTTTTCTGCGTTCGATCCCCGATAAAATGCGCTTCTGATGACTATCCGGAAAGCTCTAGCGGCGATTATTATCGTCAAAACTTTAACCTCAAATATCTCGGAAACGTTAGAGATATCGGATCGCGCTTTCACCATTCGATTCGCCGTCAAAACGCGCTTCTGATGGATCATATTAGAAGGCTCTAGCGTCGTTTTATTTTTCAAAACCTTAAACCTCAAATATCTCGGAAACGGGTAGAGATATCGAAGCGCGCTCCTCGCCATTCGATTCCCCGTCGGAAGGCGCTTCTAGAGGTCACCTTGCGGTCGTTTTTCAAGTTTCAAAACTTTGAACGCCCATATCTCGAGAACGGTAATAGCTAGAGGACGCGCGCGGCGCCGTTCGATTCCGCCGAGGAACGCTTCTTTTGACCTATAATATGTTGGGGCTATCTCGACGTTTTAGGCTATTTTTCAGCGATTTTTGCTTAAATTTTCCATCAAAAATTCGGTTTTTTGCCCATATCTCCGGAACGGAGACCGCTAGCGCCACGCGCTTTCAAATATGGAATCCTCGTCGAAATACGCGTCGACGTATATAATAACGTTAGGGTTGCGGCCCTTCTTTCGCCGAAATAGCAGGTATATGTGCCTGGGTAAGAAATAAGCCCAAGAAAACGCGTGTTTTTTCGTCTCTTCAACATAACTCGGAACGCAAGAGCTAGGTGTTCTGCTTGGTCTCAAAAATCCGGAACGACCAGAGGAACAAGCTGGAAGCCGCTAAAACAAAATCGGAGCGGTAGTTCGCTCGCAAATTAAAGAATTTAGGTCGAAAAGTAAGGAAATAGGACCAAGAAACGCGTGTTTTTTTCGTCTCTTCAACATAACTCGGAACGGCAGTAGCTAGGCTGTTCTGCTTGGTCTCAAAAGATCCGGAACGACCAGGGAACATGCTGGAAGCCGTTAAAACAGAATCGAGCGGTAGTTCGCTCGCAAATTAAGAATTTTAGGTCGAAAAATAAGGAAATTTAACGATTTTTACACATTTTTGCGAATATCTCGAGAACGTTAGAGATATCGAGTTCCGTTTTCTGCGTTCGATTCCCCGATAAAATGCGCTTCTGATGACTATCCGGAAAGGCTCTAGCGGCGATTTTTTTCGTCAAAACTTTACCTCAAATATCTCGGAAACGGTTAGAGATATCGGATCGCGCTTTTCACCATTCGATTCGCCGTCAAAATTGCGCTTCTGATGGATCATATTAGAAGGCTCTAGCGTCGTTTTAATTTTCAAAACTTTAACCTCAAATATCTCGGAAAACGGGTTAGAGATACGAAGCGCGCTCCTCGCCATTCGATTCCCCGTCGGAAGGCGCTTCTAGAGGTCACCTTGCGGCGTTTTTCAAGTTTCAAACTTTGAACGCCCATATCTCGAGAACGTAATAGCTAGGGACGCGCGCGGCGCCGTTCGATTCCGCTCGAGGAGACGCTTCTTTTGACCTATAATATGTTGGGCTATCTCGACGTTTAGGCTATTTTCAGCGATTTTTGCTTAAATTTTCCATCAAAATTCCGCTTTTTGCCCATATGTCCGGAACGGAGACCGCTAGCGCCACGGCGCTTTCAAATATGGAAATCCTCGTCGAAATACGCGTCCGACCGTATATAATACGTTTAGGGTTGCGCGCCTTCGTTCGGCCGAAATAGCAGGTATATGTGCTGGTAAGAAATAAGGCCAAAGAAACGCGTGTTTTTTTTCGTCTCTTCAACATAACTCCGGAACGGCAAGAGCTTAGGGTGTTCTGCTTGGTCTCAAAAATCCGGAACGACCAGAGGACAAGCTGGAGCCGCTAAAACAAATCGGAGCGGTAGTTCGCTCGCAAATTAAGAATTTTAGGTCGAAAAATAAGGAAATAGGGACAAGAACGCGTGTTTTTTTTCGTCTCTTCAACATAACTCCGGAACGGCAGTAGCTAGCTGTTCTGCTTGGTCTCAAAGATCCGAAACGACCACGGGGAACATGCTGGAAGCCGTTAAACAGAATCGGAGCGTAGTTCGCTCGCAAATTAAGAATTTTAGGTCGAAAAATAAGGAAATTTTAACGATTTTTACAACATTTTTGCGAATATCTCGAGAACGGTTAGAGATATCGAGTTCCGGTTTTCTGCGTTCGATTCCCCGATAAAATGCGCCTTCTGATGACTATCCGGAAGGCTCTAGCGGCGATTTTTATCGTCAAAACTTTAACCTCAAATATCTCGGAAACGGTTAGAGATATCGAAGCGCGCTCCTCGCCATTCGAATCTCCCGTCGGAAGGCGCTTCTAAAGTCACCTCGCGGTCTTTCCAAGTTTCAAACTTTTTGAACGCCCATATCTCGAGAACGGTAATAGCTAGAGGGACGCGCGCGCGCCGTTCGATTCGCTCGAGAGACGCTTTTTGACCTATAATATGTTGGGCTATCTCGACGTTTAGGCTATTTTTCGGCGATTTTTGCTTAAATTTTCCATCAAAATTCCGGTTTTTTGCCCATATCTCCGAACGGAGAGCGCTAGCGCCACGGCGCTTTCAAATATGGAATCCTCGTCGAAATACGCGTTCCGACGGTATATAATACGTTAGGGTTGCGCGCCTTCGTTCGGGCCCGAAATAGCAGGTATATGTGCCTGGGTAAGAAATAAGGCCAAGAAACGCGTGTTTTTTTTTCGTCTCTTCAACATACTCCGGAACGGCAAGAGCTAGGGTGTTCTGGCTTGGTCTCAAAGATCCGGAACGACCAGAGGAACAAGCTGGAAGCCGCTAAAACAAAATCGGAGCGGTAGTTCGCTCGCAAATTAAGAATTTTAGGTCGAAAAATAAGGAAATAGGACCAGAAACGCGTGTTTTTTTTCGTCTCTTCAACATAACTCCGGAACGGCAGTAGCTAGGCTGTTCTGCTTGGTCTCAAAAGATCCGGAACGACCAGGGGAACATGCTGGAAGCCGTTAAAACAGAATCGGAGCGGTAGTTCGCTCGCAAATTAAGAATTTTAGGTCGAAAAATAAGGAAATTTAACGATTTTTACACATTTTTGCGAATATCTCGAGAACGGTTAGAGATATCGAGTTCCGGTTTCTGCGTTCGATTCCCCGATAAAATGCGCTTCGATGGACCTATCCGGAAAGGCTCTAGCGGCGATTTTTATCGTTCAAACTTTAACCTCAAATATCTCGGAAACGGTTAGAGATATCGGATCGCGCTTTTCACCCATTCGATTCGCCGTCAAAATGCGCTTCTGATGATCATATTAGAAGGCTCTAGCGTCGTTTAATTTTTCAAAACTTTAACCTCAAATATCTCGGAAACGGGTAGAGATATCGAAGCGCGCTCCTCGCCATTCGATTCCCCGTCGGAAGGCGCTTCTAGAGGTCACCTTGCGGTCGTTTTCAAGTTTCAAACTTTGAACGCCCATATCTCGAGACGGTAATAGCTAGAGGGACGCGCGCGGCGCCGTCGATTCCGCTCGAGGAGACGCTTCCTTTTGACCTATAATATGTTTGGGCTATCTCGACGTTTTAGGCTATTTTCGCGATTTTTGCTTAAATTTTTCCATCAAAATTCGGTTTTTTGCCCATATCTCCGGAACGGAGAGCGCTAGCGCCACGGCGCTTTCAAATATGGAATCCTCGTCGAAATACGCGTCCGACGGTATATAATACGTTAGGGTTGCGGCGCCTTCGTTCGGCCCGAAATAGCAGGTATATGTGCCTGGGTAAGAAATAAGGCCCAAGAAACGCGTGTTTTTTTCGTCTCTTCAACATAACTCCGGACGGCAAGAGCTAGGGTGTTCTGCTTGGTCTCAAAAGATCCGGAACGACCAGGGAACATGCTGAAGCCGTTAAAACAGAATCGGAGCGGTAGTTTCGCTCGCAAATTAAGAATTTTAGGTCGAAAAAATAAGGAAATTTAACGATTTTTACACATTTTTTCGAATATCTCGAGACGTTTAGAGATATCGAGTTCCGGTTTCTGCGTTCGATTCCCCGATAAAATGCGCTTCTGATGGGACTATCCGGAAAGCTTAGCGGCGATTTTTATCGTCAAAACTTTAACCTCAAATATCTCGGAAACGGTTAGAGATATCGGATCGCGCTTTTTCACCATTCGATTCGCCGTCAAATGCGCTTCTGATGGATCATATTAGAAGCTCTAGCGTCGTTTTAATTTTTCAAAACTTTAACCTCAAATATCTCGGAAACGGGTAGAGATATCAAAGCGCGCTCCTCGCCATTCGATTCCCCTCGGAAGGCGCTTCTAGAGTCACCTTGCGGTCGTTTTCAAGTTTCAAACTTGAACGCCCATATCTCGAGAACCGGTAATAGCTAGAGGGACGCGCGCGGCGCCGTTCGATTCCGCTCGAGGAGACGCTTCTTTTGACCTATAATATGTTGGGGCTATCTCGACGTTTAGGCTATTTTTCAGCGATTTTTGCTTAAATTTTCCATCAAAATTCCGGCTTTTTTGCCCATATTCCGGAACAGAGACCGCTAGCGCCACGCGCTTTCAAATATGGAATCCTCGTCGAAATACGCGTCCGACGGTATATAATACGTTAAGGTTGCGCGCCTTCGTTCGGCCTGAAATAGCAGGTATATGTGCCTGGTAAGAAATAAGCCCAAAAACGCGTGTTTTTTTCGTCTCTTCAACATAACTCCGGAACGGCAAGAGCTAGGGTGTTCTGCTTGGTCTCAAAAGATCCGGAACGACCAGAGGAACAAGCTGGAAGCCGCTAAAACAAAATCGGAGCGGTAGTTCGCTCGCAAATTAAGAATTTTAGGTCGAAAAATAAGGAAATAGGGACCAAGAAACGCGTGTTTTTTTCGTCTCTTCAACATAATCCGGAACGGCAGTAGCTAGGCTGTTCTGCTTGGTCTCAAAAGATCCGGAACGACCAGGGGAACATGCTGGAAAGCCGTTTAAAACAGAATCGGAGCGGTAGTTTCGCTCGCAAATTAAGAATTTAGGTCGAAAAATAAGGAAATTTAAACGATTTTTACACATTTTTTGCGAATATCTCGAGAACGGTTAGAGATATCGAGTTCCGGTTTTCTGCGTTCGATTCTCCATAAAAATGCGCTTCTGATGGACTATCCGAAAGGCTCTAGCGGCGATTTTTATCGTCAAAACTTTAACCTCAAATATCTTCGGAAACGGTTAGAGATATCGGATCGCGCTTTTTCACCATTGATTCGCCGTCAAAATGCGCTCTGATGGATCATTTAGAAGCTCTAGCTCGTTTTAATTTTTCAAAACTTTAACCTCAAATATCTCGGAAACGGGTAGAAATATCGAAGCGCGCTCCTCGCCATTCGATTCCCCGTCGGAAGGCGCTTCTAGAGGTCACCTTGCGGTCGTTTTCAAGTTTCAAACTTTGAATGCCCATATCTCGAGAACGGTAATAGCTAGAGGGGACGCGCGCGGCGCCGTTCGATTCCGCTCGAGGGAGACGCTTCTTTTGACCTATAATATGTTGGGGCTATCTCGACGTTTAGGCTATTTTTTCGGCGATTTTTTGCTTAAATTTTCATCAAAATTCCGGTTTTTTGCCCATATCTCCGGAACGGAGAGCGCTAGCGCCACGGCGCTTTCAAATATGGAATCCTCGTCGAAATACGCGTCCGACGGTAATATATATACGTTAGGTTGCGGCGCCTTCGTTCGGCCCGAAATAGCAGGTATATGTGCCTGGTTAGAAATAAGGCCCAAGAACGCGTGTTTTTTTCGTTCTCTTTCAACATAACTCCGGGAACGGCAAGAGCTAGGTTGTGTCTGCTTGGTCTCAAAGATCCGAACGACCAGAGGAAACAAGCGGAAGCCGCTAAAACAAAATCGGAGGCGGTAGTTCGCTCGCAAATAAGAATTTTAGGTCGAAAAATAAGGAAATAAGGACCAAGAAAACGCGTGTTTTTTTTCGTCTCTTCAATCATAACTCCGGAACGCAGTAGCTAGGCTGTTCTGCTTTGGTCTCAAAAGATCCGGAACGACCAGGAACATGCTGGAAGCCGTTAAAACAGAATCGGAGCGCGTTAGTTCGCTGCTAAATTAGAATTTTAGGTCGAAAAATAAGGAAATTTAAATTTTTACACATTTTTGCGAATATCTCGAGAACGGTTAGAAGATATCGAGTTCCGGTTTTCTGCGTTCGATTCCCCGATAAAAATGCGCTTCTGATGGACTTATCCGGAAAGGCTCTAGCGGCGATTTTTATCGTCAAACTTTAACCTCAAATATCTCGGAAACCGTTAGAGATATTCGGCATCGCGCTTTTCACCATTCGATTCGGCGTCAAAATGCGCTTCTGATGGATCATATTAGAAGGCTCTAGCGTCGTTTTAATTTTTTCAAAAAACTTTAACCTCAAATATCTCGGAAACGGGTAGAGATATCGAAGCGCGCTCCTCGCCATTCGATTTCCCCGTCGGAAGGCGCTTCTAGAGGTCACCTTGCGGTCGTTTTCAAGTTTCAAACTATTGAACGCCCATATCTCGAGAAACGGTAATAGCTAGAGGTGACGCGCGGCGCGCCGTTCGATTCCGCTCCGAGGAGACGCTTCTTTTGACCTATAATATGTTGGGCTATCTCGACGTTTAGGCCTATTTTCAGCGATTTTTGCTTAAATTTTTCCATCAAAATTCCGCTTTTTTGCCCATATGTCCGGAACAGAGACCGCTAGCGCCACGGCGCTTTCAAATATGGAATCTCGTCGAAATACGCGTCCGACGGTAATATAATACGTTAGGTTGCGGCGCCTTCGTTCGGCCTGAAATAGCAGGTATATGTGCCTGGGTAAGAAATAAGGCCCAAGAAAACGCGTGTTTTTTTTCGTCTTCTCAACATAACTCCGGAACGGCAAGAGCTAGCGGTGTTCTGCTTGGTCTCAAAAGATCCGGAACGACCAGCAGGAACAAGCTGGAAGCCGCTAAAACAAAATCGGAGCGGTAGTTCGCTCGCAAATAAGAATTTTTAGGTCGAAAAATAAGGAATATTGGACCAAGAAACGCGTGTTTTTTTCGTCTCTTCAACATAACTCCGGAACGGCAGTAGCTAGGCTGTTCTGCTTGGTCTCAAAAGATCCGGAACGACCAGGGAACATGCTGGAAGCCGTTAAAACAGAATCGGAGCGGTAGTTTCGCTCGCAAATTAAGAATTTTAGGTCAGAAAAATAAGGAATTTAAACGATTTTTACACATTTTTGCGAATATCTCGAGAACGGTTAGAGATATCGAGTTCCGTTTTCTGCGTTCGATTCCCCGATAAAAATGCGCTTTCTGAATGGACTATCCGGAAAGGCTCTAGCGGCGATTTTTATCGTCAAAACTTTAACCTCAAATATCTCGGAAACGGTTAGAGATATCGGATCGCGCTTTCACCATTCGATTCGCCGTCAAAATGCGCTTCTGATGGATCATATTAAGAAGCTCTAGCGTCTCGTTTTAATTTTTCAAAACTTTAACCTCAAATATCTCGGAAACGGGTTAGAATATCGAAGCGCGCTCCTCGCCATTCGATTCCCCGTCGGAAGGCGCTTCTAGAGGTCACCTTGCGGTCGTTTTCAAGTTTCAAACTTTGAACGCCCATATCTCGAGAACGGTAATAGCTAGAGGGATCGCGCGCGCGCCGTTCGATTCCGCTCGAGGAGACGCTTCTTTTGACCTATAATATTTGTGGGGCTATCTCGACGTTTAGGCTATTTTTCGGCGATTTTTGCTTAAATATTTCCATCAAAATTCCGGTTTTTTGCCCATATTCTCCGGAACGGAGAGCGCTAGCGGCCCACGGCGCTTTCAAATATGAATCCTCGGTCGAAATACGCGTCCGACGGTATATAATACGTTAGGGTTGCGGCGCCTTCTCGTTCGGCCCGAAATAGCAGGTAATATGTGCCTGGTTAAAAATAAGGCCCAAGCAACGCGTGTTTTTTTCGTCTCTTCAACATAACTCCGGAACGGCAAGAGCTAGGGTGTTCTGCTTGGTCTCAAAAAGATCCGGAACGACCAGAGAACAAGCTGGAAGCCGCTAAAACAAAATCGGAGCGGTTAGTTTCGCTCGCAAATTAAGAATTTTAGGTCGAAAAATAAGGAAAGAGACCAAGAAACGCGTGTTTTTTTCGTCTCTTCAACATAACTCCGACGGCAGTAGCTAGGCTGTTCTGCTTTCTCAAAAATCCGGAACGACCAGGGAACATGCTGGAAGCCGTTTAAAACAGAATCGGAAGCGGTAGTTCGCTCGCAAATAAGAATTTTAGGTCGAAAAAATAAGGAAATTTAACGATTTTTACACATTTTTGCGAATATCTCGAGAACGGTTGAGATATCGATTCGGTTTTCTTGCGTTCGATTCCCGATAAAATGCCGCTTCTGATGGACTATCCGGAAGGCTCTAGCGGCGATTTTATCGTCAAAACTTTAACCTCAAATATCTCGGAAACGTTAGAGATATCGGATCGCGCTTTTCACCATTCGATTCGCCGTAAAATGCGCTTCTGATGGATCATATTAGAAGGCTCTAGCGTCGTTTTAATTTTCAAAACTTTAACCTCAAATATCTCGGAAACGGGTAGAGATATCGAAGCGCGCTCCTCGCCATTCGATCCCCGTCGGAAGGCGCTTCTAGAGTCACCTTGCGGTCGTTTTCAAGTTTCAAACTTTGACGCCCATATCTCGAGAACGGTAATAGCTAGAGGGACGCGCGCGGCTGCCGTTCGATTCCGCTCGAGGAGACGCTTCTTTTGACCTATAATATGTTGGGCTAATCTCGACGTTTGGCTATTTTTCAGCGGATTTTTGCTTAAATTTTCCATCAAAATTCCGCTTTTTTCCCCATATGTCGGAACAGAGACCGCTAGCGCACGGCGCTTTCAAATATGGAATCCTCGTCGAAATACGCGTCCGACGGTATATAATACGTTAGGGTTGCGGCGCCTTCGTTCGGCCTGAAATAGCAGGTATATGTGCCTGGGTAAGAAATAAGGCCCAAGAAACGCCGTTTTTTTCGTCTCTTCAACATAACTCCGGAACGGCAAGAGCTAGGTGTTCTGCTTGGTCTCAAAAATCCGGAACGACCAGAGGAACAAGCTGGAAGCCGCTAAAACAAAATCGGAGCGGTAGTTCGCTCGCAATTAAGAATTTTAGGTCGAAAAAATAAGGAAATAGGGACCAAAGAAACGCGTGTTTTTTTCGTCTCTTCAACATAACTCCGGAACGGCAGTAGCTAGCTGTTCTGCTTGGTCCATCAAAGATCCGGAACGACCAGGGAGACATGCTGGAACCGTTTTAAAACAGGAATCGGAGCTGTAGTTCGCTCGCAAATTAAGAATTTTAGGTCGAAAAATAAGGGAATTTAACGATTTTTACACATTTTTGCGAATATCTCGAGAACGGTTAGAGATATCGAGTTCCGGTTTTCTCGTCTCGATTCCCCGATAAATGCGCTTCTGATGGACTATCCGGAAAGGCTCTAGCGCGATTTTATCGTCAAAACTTTAACCTCAAATATCTCGGAAACGGTTAGAGATATCGGATCGCGCTTTTCACCATTCGATTCGCCGTCAAAATGCGCTTCTGATGGATCATATTAGAAGGCTCCTAGCGTCGTTTTATTTTTCAAAACTTTACCTCAAATATCTCGGAAACGGGTAGAGATATCGAAGCGCGCTCCTCGCATTCGATCCCCGTCGGAAGGCGCTTCTAGAGGTCACCTTGCGGTCGTTTTTCAAGTTTCAAACTTTGAACGCCCATATCTCGAGAACGGTAATAGCTAGAGGGACGCGCGCGGCGCGGTTCGATTCCCTCGAGGAGAGCTCTTTTGACCTATAATATGTTGGGGCTATCTCGACGTTTAGGCTATTTTTCAGGATTTTTGCTTAAATTTTCCATCAAAATTCCGGTTTTGCCCCATATCTCCGGAACGGAGACCGCTCAGCGCACGGCGCTTTCAAATATGGAATCCTCGTCGAAATACGCGTCCGACGGTATATAATACGTTAGGGTTGCGGCGCCTTCGTTCGGCCCGATAATAGCAGGTTATATGTGCCTGGGTAAGAAAATGAGGCCAAGAAACGCGTGTTTTTTTCGTCTCTTCAACATAACTCCGGAACGGCAAGAGCTAGGGTGTTCTGCTTGGTCTCAAAAGATCCGGAACGACCAGAGGAACAAGCTGGAAGCCGGCTAAACAAAATCGGAGCGGTAGTTCGCTCGCAATTAAGAATTTTAGGTCGAAAAATAAGGAATAGGACCAAGAAACGCGTGTTTTTTTCGTTCTCTTCAACATAACTCCGGAACGGGCAGTAGCTAGGCTGTTCTGCTTGGTCTCAAAAGATCCGAACGACCCAGGGGAACATGCTGGAAGCCGTTAAAACAGAATCGGAGCGGTAGTTCGCTCGCAAATTAAGAATTTTTAGGTCGAAAAATAAGGAAATTAACGATTTTTACACATTTTTTGCGATATCTCGAAACGGTTAGAGATATCGAGTTCCGGTTTTCTGCGTTCGATTCCCGATAAAATGCGCTTCTGATGGACTATCCGGAAAAGGCTCTAGCGGCGATTTTTATCGTCAAAAACTTTAACCTCAAATATCTCGAAACGGTTAGAGATATCGGATCGCGCTTTTCACCATTCGATTCGCCGTCAAAATGCGCTTCATGATGATCATTTTAGAAGGCTCTAGCGTCGTTTTTAATTTTTCAAAACTTAACCTCAAATATCTCGGAAACGGGTAGAGATATCGAAGCGCGCTCCTCTCCATTCGATTCCCCGTCGGAAGCGCTTCTAGAGGTCACCTTGCGGTCGTTTTTAAGTTTTCAAACTTTGAACGCCCATATCTCGAGAACGGTAATAGTAGAGGACGCGCGCGGCGCCGTTCGATTCCGCTCGAGGAGACGCTTCTTTTTACCTATAATATGTTGGGCTATCTCGACGTTAGGCTATTTTTCAGCGATTTTTGCTTAAATTTCCATCAAATATTCCGGTTTTTGCCGATATCTCCGGAACGGAGACCGCTAGCGCCACGCGCTTTCAAATATGGAATCCTCGTCGAAATACGCGTCCGACGGTATTAATACGTTAGGTTGCGGCCTTCGTTCGGCCCAAATAGCAGGTATATGGTGCGGTGTAAGAAATAAGGCCCAAGAAACGCGTGTTTTTTTCGTCTCTTCAACATAACTCCGAACGGCAAGAGCTAGGGTGTTCTGCTTGTCCAAAAGATCCAACACCGAGAACAAGCTGGAAGCCGCTAAAACAAAAATCGGAGCGGTTATTCGCTCGCAAATTAAGAATTTTAGTCGAAAAATAAGGAAATAGGGACCCAAGAAAGCGTGTGTTTTTTTCGTCTCTTCAACATAACTCCGGAACGGCAGTAGCTAGGCTGTTCTGCTTGGTCTCAAAAGATCCGGAACGACCAGGGAACATGCTGGAAGCCGTTAAAACAGATCGGAGCGGTAGTTCGCTCGGAAATTAAGGAATTTTAGGTCGAAAAATAAGGAAATTTAACGATTTTTACACCATTTTGCGAATATCTCGAGAACGGTTAGAGATATCGAGTCCGGTTTTCTGCGTTCGATTCCCCAATAAAATGCGCTTCTGATGGACTATCCGGAAAGGCTCTAGCGGCGATTTTTATCGTCAAAACTTTAACCTCAAATATCTCGGAACGGTTAGAGATATCGGATCGCGCTTTTCACCATTCGATTCGCCGTCAAAATGCGCTTCTGATGATCATATTAGAAGGCTCTAGCGTCGTTTTAATTTTTCAAAACTTTAACCTCAAATATCTCGGAAACGGGTAGAGATATCGAAGCGCGCTCCTCGCCATTCGATTCCCCGTCGGAAGGCGCTTCTAGAGTCACCTTGCGGTCGTTTTCAAGTTTCAAACTTTGAACGCCCTTATCTCGAGAACGGTAATAGCTAGAGGGCGGCGCGCGGCGCCGTTCAAATTCCGCTCGAGAGACGCTTTTTTGACCTATAATATGTTGGCTATCTCGACGTTTAGGCTATTTTTCAGCGATTTTTGCTTAAATTTCCATCAAAATTCCGGTTTTTTGCCCATATCTCCGAACGGAGACCGCTAGCGCCACGCGCTTTCAAATATGGAATCCTCGTCGAAATACGCGTCCGACGGTATATAATTACGTTAGGGTTGCGGCGCCTTCGTTCGGCCCGAAATAGCAGGTATATGTGCCTGGGTAAGAAATAAGGCCCAAGAAACGCGTGTTTTTTTCGTCTCTTCAACATAACTCCGGAACGGCAAGAGCTAGGGTGTTCTGCTTGGTCTCAAAAGATCCGGAAGACCAGAGGAACAAGCTGGAAGCCGCTAAAACAAAATCGGAGCGGTAGTTCGCTCGCAAATTAAGAATTTTAGGTCGAAAAATAAGGAAATAGGGACCAAGAAACGCGTGTTTTTTTCGTCTCTTCAACATAACTCCGGAACGGCAGTAGCTAGGCTGTTCTGCTTGGTCTCAAAAGATCCGGAACGACAGGGGAACATTGCTGGAAGCCGTTAAAACAGAATCGGAGCGGTAGTTCGCTCGCAAATTAAGAATTTTAGGTCGAAAAATAAGGAAATTTAACGATTTTTACACATTTTTGCGAATATCTCGAGAACGGTTAGAGATATCGAGTTCCGGTTTTCTGCGTTCGATTCCCCGATAAAATGCGCTTCTGATGGACTATCCGGAAAGGCTCTAGCGGCGATTTTTATCGTCAAAACTTTAACCTCAAATATCTCGGAAACGGTTAGAGATATCGGATCGCGCTTTTCACCATTCGATTCGCCGTCAAAATGCGCTTCTGATGGATCATATTAGAAGGCTCTAGCGTCGTTTTAATTTTTCAAAACTTTAACCTCAATATCTCGGAAACGGGTAGAGATATCGAAGCGCGCTCCTCTCATTCGATTCCCGTCGGAAGGCGCTTCTAGAGGTCACCTTGCGGTCGTTTTCAAGTTTCAAACTTTGAACGCCCATATCTCGAGAACGGTTAGAGATATCGAGTTCCGGTTTTCTGCGTTCGATTCCCCAATAAAATGCGCTTCTGATGGACTATCCGGAAAGGCTCTAGCGGCGATTTTTATCGTCAAAACTTTAACCTCAAATATCTCGGAAACGGTTAGAGATATCGGATCGCGCTTTTCACCATTCGATTCGCCGTCAAAATGCGCTTCTGATGGATCATATTAGAAGCTCTAGGTCGTTTTAATTTTTCAAAACTTTAACCTCAAATATCTCGGAAACGGGTAGAGATATCGAAGCGCGCTCCTCGCCATTCGATTCCCCGTCGGAAGCGCTTCTAGAGGTCACCTTGCGGTCGTTTTCAAGTTTCAAACTTTGAACGCCCATATCTCGAGAACGGTAATAGCTAGAGGGACGCGCGCGGCGCCGTTCGATTCCGCTCGAGGAGACGCTTTCTTTTTGCCCTATAATATGTTGGGCTATCTCGACGTTTAGGCTATTTTTCAGCGATTTTTGCTTAAATTTTCCATCAAAATTCGGTTTTTTGCCCATATCTCCGAACGGAGACCGCTAGCGCCACGGCGCTTTCAAATATGGAATCCTCGTCGAAATACGCGTCCGACGGTATATAATACGTTAGGGTTGCGGCGCCTTCGTTCGGCCCGAAATAGCAGGTATATGTGCCTGGGTAAGAAATAAGGCCCAAGAAACGCGTGTTTTTTTCGTCTCTTCAACATAACTCCGGAACGGCAAGAGCTAGGGTGTTCTGCTTGGTCTCAAAAGATCCGGAACGACCAGAGGAACAAGCTGGAAGCCGCTAAAACAAAATCGGAGCGGTAGTTCGCTCGCAAATTAAGAATTTTAGGTCGAAAAATAAGGAAATAGGGACCAAGAAACGCGTGTTTTTTTCGTCTCTTCAACATAACTCCGGAACGGCAGTAGCTAGGCTGTTCTGCTTGGTCTCAAAAGATCCGGAACGACCAGGGGAACATGCTGGAAGCCGTTAAAACAGAATCGGAGCGGTAGTTCGCTCGCAAATTAAGAATTTTAGGTCGAAAAATAAGGAAATTTAACGATTTTTACACATTTTTGCGAATATCTCGAGAACGGTTAGAGATATCGAGTTCCGGTTTTCTGCGTTCGATTCCCCGATAAATGCGCTTCTGATGGACTATCCGGAAAGGCTCTAGCGGCGATTTTTATCGTCAAAACTTAACCTCAAATATCTCGGAAACGGTTAGAGATATCGGATCGCGCTTTTCACCATTCGATTCGCCGTCAAAATGCGCTTCTGATGGATCATATTAGAAGGCTCTAGCGTCGTTTTAATTTTTCAAAACTTTAACCTCAAATATCTCGGAAACGGGTAGAGATATCGAAGCGCGCTCCTCTCCATTCGATTCCCGTCGGAAGGCGCTTCTAGAGGTCACCTTGCGGTCGTTTTCAAGTTTCAAACTTTGAACGCCCATATCTCGAGAACGGTTTAGAGAATATCGAGTTCCGGTTTTCTGCGTTCGATTCCCAATAAAATGCGCTTCTGATGGACTATCCGGAAGGCTCTAGCGGCGATTTTTATCGTCAAAACTTTAACCTCAAATATCTCGGAAACGGTTAGAGATATCGGATCGCGCCTTTTCACCATTCGATTCGCCGTCAAAATGCGCTTCTGATGGATCATATTAGAAGGTCTAGCGTCGTTTTAATTTTTCAAAACTTAACCTCAAATATCTGGAAACGGGTAGAGATATCGAAGCGCGCTCCTCGCCATTCGATTCCCCGTCGGAAGGCGCTTCTAGAGGTCACCTTGCGGTCGTTTTCAAGTTTCAAACTTTGAACGCCCATATCTCGAGAACGGTAATAGCTAGAGGGACGCGCGCGGCGCCGTTCGATTCCGCTCGAGGAGACGCTTCTTTTGACCTATAATATGTTGGGCTATCTCGACGTTTAGGCTATTTTTCAGCGATTTTTGCTTAAATTTTCCATCAAAATCCGGTTTTTTGCCCATATCTCCGGAACGGAGACCGCTAGCGCCACGGCGCTTTCAAATATGGAATCCTCGTCGAAATACGCGTCCGACGGTATATAATACGTTAGGGTTGCGGCGCCTTCGTTCGGCCCGAAATAGCAGGTATATGTGCCTGGGTAAGAAATAAGGCCCAAGAAACGCGTGTTTTTTTCGTCTCTTCAAATAACTCCGAACGGCAAGAGCTAGGGTGTTCTGCTTGGTCTCAAAGATCCGGAACGACCAGAGGAACAAGCTGGAAGCCGCTAAAACAAAATCGGAGCGGTAGTTCGCTCGCAAATTAAGAATTTTAGGTCGAAAAATAAGGAAATAGGGACCAAGAAACGCGTGTTTTTTTCGTCTCTTCAACATAACTCCGGAACGGCAGTAGCTAGGCTGTTCTGCTTGGTCTCAAAGATCCGGAACGACCAGGGAACATGCTGGAAGCCGTTAAAAAACAGAATCGGAGCGGTAGTTCGCTCGCAAATTAAGAATTTTAGGTCGAAAAATAAGGAAATTTAACGATTTTTACACATTTTTGCGAATATCTCGAGAACGGTTAGAGATATCGAGTTCCGGTTTTCTGCGTTCGATTCCCCGATAAAATGCGCTTCTGATGGACTATCCGGAAAGGCTCTAGCGGCGATTTTTATCGTCAAAACTTTAACCTCAAATATCTCGGAAACGGTTAGAGATATCGGATCGCGCTTTTCACCATTCGATTCGCCGTCAAAATGCGCTTCTGATGGATCATATTAGAAGGCTCTAGCGTCGTTTTAATTTTTCAAAACTTTAACCTCAAATATCTCCGAAACGGGTAGAGATATCGAAGCGCGCTCCTCGCATTCGATTCCCCGTCGAAGGCGCTTCTAGAGGTCACCTTGCGGTCGTTTTCAAGTTTCAAACTTTGAACGCCCATATCTCGAGAACGGTAATAGCTAGAGGGACGCGCGCGGCGCCGTTCGATTCCGCTCGAGGAGACGCTTCTTTTGACCTATAATATGTTGGGGCTATCTCGACGTTTAGGCTATTTTTCAGCGATTTTTGCTTAAATTTTCCATCAAAATTCCGCTTTTTTGCCCATATGTCCGGAACGGAGACCGCTAGCGCCACGGCGCTTTCAAATATGGAATCCTCGTCGAAATACGCGTCCGACGGTATATAATACGTTAGGGTTGCGGCGCCTTCGTTCGGCCCGAAATAGCAGGTATATGTGCCTGGGTAAGAAATAAGGCCCAAGAAACGCGTGTTTTTTTCGTCTCTTCAACATAACTCCGGAACGGCAAGAGCTAGGGTGTTCTGCTTGGTCTCAAAAGATCGGAACGACCAGAGAACAAGCTGGAAGCCGCTAAAACAAAATCGGAGCGTAGTTCGCTCGGCAAATTAAGAATTTTAGGTCGAAAAATAAGGAAATAGGGACCAAGAAACGCGTGTTTTTTTCGTCTCTTAACATAACTCCGGAACGGCAGTAGCTAGGCTGTTCTGCTTGTCTCAAAAGATCCGGAACGACAGGGGAACATGCTGGAGGCCGTTAAAACATAATCGGACGGTAGTTCGCTCGCAAATTAAGAATTTAGGTCGAAAAATAAGGAAATTTAACGATTTTACACATTTTTGCGAATATCTCGAGAACGGTTAGAGATATCGAGTTCCGGTTTTCTGCGTTCGATTCCCCGATAAAATGCGCTTCTGATGGACTATCCGGAAAGGCTCTAGCGGCGATTTTTATCGTCAAAACTTTAACCTCAAATATCTCGGAAACGGTTAGAGATATCGGATCGCGCTTTTCACCATTCGATTCGCCGTCAAAATGCGCTCTGATGGATCAAATTAGAAGGCTCTAGCGTCGTTTTAATTTTTCAAAACTTTAACCTCAAATATCTCGGAAACGGGTAGAGATATCGAAGCGCGCTCCTCGCCATTCGATTCCCCGTCGGAAGGCGCTTCTAGAGGTCACCTTGCGGTCGTTTTCAAGTTTCAAACTTGAACGCCTATATCTCGAGAACGGTAATAGCTAGAGGGACGCGCGCGCGCCGTTCGATTCCGCTCGAGGAGACGCTTCTTTTGACCTATAATATGTTGGGCTATCTCGACGTTTAGCTACTTTTTTCAGCGATTTTTGCTTAAATTTTCCATCAAAATTCCCGCTTTTTTGCCCATATGTCCGGAACGGAGACGCTAGCGCCACGGCGCTTTTCAAATATAGGAATCCTCGTCGAAATACGCGTCCGACGGTATATAATACGTTAGGGTTGCGGCGCCTTCGTTCGGCCCGAAATAGCAGGTATATGTGCCTGGGTAAGAAATAAGGCCCAAGAAACGCGTGTTTTTTCGTCTCTTCAACATAACTCCGAACGGCAGAGCTAGGTGTTCTGCTTGGTCTCAAAAGATCCGGAACGACCAGAGGAACAAGCTGGAAGCCGCTAAAACAAAATCGGAGCGGTAGTTCGCTCGCAAATTAAGAATTTTAGGTCGAAAAATAAGGAAATTTAACGATTTTTACACATTTTTGCGAATATCTCGAGAACGGTTAGAGATATCGAGTTCCGTTTTCTGCGTTCGATTCCCCCAATAAAATGCGCTTCTGATGGACTATCCGGAAAGGCTCTAGCGGCGATTTTTATCGTCAAAACTTTAACCTCAAATATCTCGGAAACGGTTAGAGATATCGGATCGCGCTTTTCACCATTCGATTCGCCGTCAAAATGCGCTTCTGATGGATCATATTAGAAGGCTCTAGCGTCGTTTTAATTTTTCAAAACTTTAACCTCAATATCTCGGAAACGGGTAGAGATATCGAAAGCCGCTCCTCGCCTTCGATTCCCCGCCGGAAGGCGCTTCTAGAGGTCACCTTGCGGTCGTTTTCAAGTTTCAAACTTTGAACGCCCATATCTCGAGAACGGTAATAGCTAGAGGGACGCGCGCGGCGCCGTTCGATTCCGCTCGAGGAGACGCTTCTTTTGACCTATAATATGTTGGGGCTATCTCGACGTTTAGGCTATTTTTCAGCGATTTTTGCTTAAATTTTCCATCAAAAATTCCGGTTTTTTGCCATATCTCCGGAACCGAGACCGCTAGCGCCACGGCGCTTTCAATATGGAATCCTCGTCAAATACGCGTCCGACGGTATATAATACGTTAGGTTGCGGCGCCTTCGTTCGGCCCGAAATAGCAGGTATATGTGCCTGGGTAAGAAATAAGGCCCAAGAAACGCGTGTTTTTTTCGTCTCTTCAACATAACTCCGGAACGGCAAGAGCTAGGGTGTTCTGCTTGGTCTCAAAAGATCCGGAACGACCAGAGGAACAAGCTGGAAGCCGCTAAAACAAAATCGGAGCGGTAGTTCGCTCGCAAATTAAGAATTTTAGGTCGAAAAATAAGGAAATAGGGACCAAGAAACGCGTGTTTTTTTCGTCTCTTCAACATAACTCCGGAACGGCAGTAGCTAGGCTTTCTGCTTGGTCTCAAAAAGATCGGAACGACCAGGGAACATGCTGGAAGCCGTTAAAACAGAATCGGAGCGGTAGTTCGCTCGCAAATTAAGAATTTTAGTCGAAAAATAAGGAAATTTAACGATTTTTTTACACATTTTTGCGAATATCTCGAGAACGGTTAAGAGATATCGAGTTCCGGTTTTCTGCGTTCGATTCCCCGATAAAATGCGCTTCTGATGGACTATCCGGAAAGGCTCTAGCGGCGATTTTTATCGTCAAAACTTTAACCTCAAATATCTCGGAAACGGTTAGAGATATCGGATCGCGCTTTTCACCATTCGATTCGCCGTCAAAATGCGCTTCTGATGGATCATATTAGAAGGCTCTAGCGTCGTTTTAATTTTTCAAAACTTTAACCTCAAATATCTCGGAAACGGGTAGAGATATCGAAGCGCGCTCCTCCCATTCGATTCCCCGTCGGAAGGCGCTTCTAGAGGCACCTTGCGGTCGTTTTCAAGTTTCAAACTTTGAACGCCCATATCTCGAGAACGGTAATAGCTAGAGGGACGCGCGCGGCGCCGTTCGATTCCGCTCGAGGAGACGCTTCTTTTTGACCTATAATATGTTGGGCTATCTCGACGTTTAGGCTATTTTTCAGCGATTTTTGCTTAAATTTTCCATCAAAATTCCGGTTTTTTGCCATATCTCCGAACGGAGACCGCTAGCCCACGGCGCTTTCAAATATGGAATCCTCGTCGAAATACGCGTCCGACGGTATATAATACGTTAGGGTTGCGGCGCCTTGTTCGGCCCGAAATAGCAGGTATATGTGTCGGTAAGAAATAAGGCCAAAAACGCGTGTTTTTTTCGTCTCTTCAACATAACTCCGGAACGGCAAGAGCTAGGGTGTTCTGCTTGGTCTCAAAAAGATCCGGAACGACCAGAGGAAACAAGCTGGAACCGCTAAAACAAAATCGGAGCGGTAGTTCGCTCGCAAATTAAGAATTTTAGGTCGAAAAATAAGGAAATAGGGACCAAGAAACGCGTGTTTTTTCGTCTCTTCAACATAACTCCGGAACGGCAGTAGCTAGGCTGTTCTGCTTGGTCTCAAAAGATCCGGAACGACAGGGGAACATGCTGGAAGCCGTTAAAACAGAATCGGAGCGGTTAGTTCGCTCGAAAATAAGAATTTAGGTCGAAAAATAAGGAAATTTAACGATTTTTACACATTTTGCGAATATCTGAGAACGGTTAGAGATATCGAGTTCCGTTTTCTGCGTTCGATTCCCCGATAAAATGCGCTTCTGATGGACTTATCCGGAAGGCTCTAGCGGCGATTTTTATCGTCAAAACTTTAACCTCAAATATCTCGAAACGGTTAGAGATATCGGATCGCGCTTTTCACATTCGATTCCCGTCAAAATGCGCTTCTGATGGATCATATTAGAAGGCTCTAGCGTCGTTTTAATTTTTCAAAACTTTAACCTCAAAATATCTCGGAAACGGGTAGAGATATCGCAAGCGCGCTCCTCGCCCATTCGATTCCCCGTCGGAAGGCGCTTCTAGAGGTCACCTTGCGCGTCGTTTTCAAGTTTCAAACTTTGAACGCCATATCTCGAGAACGGTAATAGCTAGAGGGACGCGCGCGGCGCCGTTCAATTCCGCTCGAGGAGACGCTTCTTTTGACCTATAATATGTTTGGGGCTATCTCGACGTTTAGGCTATTTTCAGCGATTTTTGCTTAAATTTTCCATCAAAATTCCGCTTTTTTGCCCATATGTCGGAACGGAGAACGCTAGCGCCACGGCGCTTTAAATATGGAATCCTCGTTCGAAATACGCGTCCGACGGTATATATACGTTAGGTTGCGGCGCCTTTCGTTCGGCCCGAAATAGCAGTATATGTGCCTGGGTAAGAAATAAGGCCCAAGAAACGCGTGTTTTTTTCGTCTCTTCAACATAACTCCGGAACGGCAAGAGCTAGGTGTTCTGCTTGGCTCAAAGATCCGGAACGACCAGAGGAACAAGCTGAAGCCGCTAAAACAAAATCGGACGGTAGTTCGCTCGCAAATTAAGAATTTCTAGGTCGAAAAATAAGGAAATAGGGACCAAGAAACGCGTGTTTTTTTCGTCTCTTCAACATTAACCTCCGAACGGCAGTAGCTAGGCTGTTCTGCTTGTCTCAAAAGATCCGGAACGACCAGGGGAACATGCTGGAGGCCGTTAAAACATAATCGGAGCGGTAGTTCGCTCGCAAATTAAGAATTTTAGGTCGAAAATAAGGAAATTTAACGATTTTCACACATTTTTGCGAATATTCGAGAACGGTTAGAGATATCGAGTTCCGGTTTTCTGCGTTCGATTCCCGATAAATAGCGCTTCTGATGGACTATCCGGAAGGCTCTAGCGGCGATTTTTATCGTCAAAACTTTAACTCAAATATCTCGGAAACGGTTAGAGATATCGGATCGCGCTTTTCACCATTCGATTCGCGTCAAAATGCGCTTCTGATGGATCATTAGAAGGCTCTAGCGTCGTTTTAATTTTTCAAAACTTTAACCTCAAATATCTCGGAAACGGGTAGAAGATATCGAGCGCGCTCCTCGCCATTCGATTCCCGTCGGAAGGCGCTTTAGAGGTCACCTTGCGGTCGTTTTTCAAGTTTCAAACTTTGAACGCCTATATCTCGAGAACGGTAATAGCTAGAGGGACGCGCGCGGCGGCCGTTCGATTCCGCTCGAGGAGACGCTTCTTTTGACCTAAAAAATGTTGGGCTATCTCGACGTTTAGGCTATTTTTCAGCGATTTTTGCTTAATTTTCCATCAAAATTCCGCTTTTTGCCCATATTCCGGAACGGAGACCGCTAGCGCCACGGCGCTTTCAAATATGGAATCCTCGTCGAAATACCGCGTCCGACGGTATATAATAGTTAGGGTTGCGCGCCTTCGTTCGGCCCGAAATAGCAGGTATATGTGCCTGGTAAGAAATAAGGCCCAAGAAACGCGTGTTTTTTTCCGTCTCTTCAACATAACTCCGGAACGGCAAGAGCTAGGGTGTTCTGCTTGGTCTCAAAAGATCCGGAACGACCAGAGGAACAAGCTGGAAGCCGCTAAAACAAAATCGGAGCGGTAGTTCGCTCGCAAATTAAGAATTTTAGGTCGAAAAATAAGGAAATTTAACGATTTTTACACATTTTTTGCGAATACTCGAGACGGTAGAGATATCGAGTTCCGGTTTTCTGCGTTCGATCCCAATAAAATGCGCTTCTGATGGACTATCCGGAAGGCTCTAGCGGCGATTTTTATCGTCAAAACTTAACCTCAAATATCTCGGAAACGGTTAGAGATATCGGATGCGCGCTTTTCACCATTCGATTCGCCGTCAAAATGCGCTTCTGAATGATCATATTAGAAGGCTCTAGCGTCGTTTTAATTTTTCAAAACTTTAACCTCAAATATCTCGGAAACGGTAGAGATATCGAAGCGCGCTCCTCTCCATTCGATCCCCGTCGGAAGGCGCTTCTAGAGGTCACCTTGCGGTCGTTTTCCAAGTTTCAAACTTGAACGCCCATATCTCGAGAAACGGTAATAGCTAGAGGACGCGCGCGGCGCCGTTCGATTCGCTCGAGGAGGCGCTTCTTTTGACCTATAATATGTTGGGGCTATCTCGACGTTTAGGCTATTGTTTCAGCGATTTTTGCTTAAATTTTCCATCAAAATTCCGGTTTTTTGCCCATATCTCCGAACGGAACCGCTAGCGCCACGGCGCTTTCAAAAATGGAATCCTCGTCGAAAACGCGTCCGACGGTATATAATACGTTAGGGTTGCGGCGCCTTCGTTCGCCCGAAATAGCAGGTATATGTGCCTGGGTAAGAAATAAGGCCCAAGAAACGCGTGTTTTTTTTCGCTCTTCAACATAACTCCGGAACGCCAAGAGCTAGGGTGTTCTGCTTGCTCAAAAAGATCCGAACGACCAGAGAACAAGCTGAAAGCCGCTAAAACAAAATCGGAGCGGTAGTTCGCTCGCAAATTAAGAATTTTAGGTCGAAAAATAAGGAAATAGGACCAGAAACGCGTGTTTTTTTCGTCTCTTCAACATAACTCGGAACGGAGTAGCTAGGCTGTTTCTGCTTGGTCTCAAAAGATCGGAACGACCCGGGGAACATGCTGGAAGCGTTTTAAAAACAGAATCGGAGCGGTAGTTCGCTCGCAAATTAAGAATTTTAGGTCGAAAAATAAGGAAATTTAACGATTTTTACACATTTTTGCGAATATCTCGGAGAACGGTTAAAGTAATCGAGTTCCGGTTTCTGCTTCGATTCCCCGATAAAATGCGCTTCTGATGGACTATCCGGAAAGGCTCTAGCGGCGATTTTTATCGTCAAAACTTTAACCTCAAAATATCGGAAACGGTTAGAGATATCGGATCGCCGCTTTTCACCATTCGATTCGCGTCAAAATGCGCCTTCTGATGGATCATATTAGAAGGCTCTAGCGTCGTTTTAATTTTTTCAAAACTTTAACCTCAAATATCTCGGAAACGGGTTAGAGATATCGAAGCGCTCCTCGCCATTCGATCCCGTCGGAAGGGCGCTCTAGAGGTCACCTTGCGGTCGTTTTCAAGTTTCAAACTTTGAACGCCCATATCTCGAGAACGGGTAATAGCTAGGAGGACGCGCGCGGCGCCGTTCGATTCCGCTCGAGGAGACGCTTTCTTTTGACCTATAATATGTTGGGGCTATCTCGACGTTTAGGCTATCTATCAGCGATTTTTGCTTAAATTTTCCATCAAAATTCCGCTTTTTTTGCCATATGCTCGGAACGGAGACCGCTAGCGCCACGGCGCTTTCAAATATGGAATTCTCGTCGAAATACGCGTCCGACGGTATATAATACGTTAGGTTGCGGCGCGCTTCGTTCGGCCGAAATAGCAGGTATATGTGCTGGGTAAGAAATAAGGCCCAAGAAACGCGTGTTTTTTTTCGTCTCTTCAACATAACTCCGGAACGGCAAGAGCTAGGGTGTTCTGCTTGGTCTCAAAAGATCCGGAACGACAGAGGAACAAGCTGGAAGGCGTCTAAAACAAAATCGGAGCGGTAGTTCGCTCGCAAATTAAGAATTTTAGGTCGAAAAATAAGGAAATAGGGACAAGAAACGCGTGTTTTTTTTCGTCTCTTCAACATAAACTTCGGAACGGCAGTAGCTAGGCTGTTCTGCTTGGTCTCAAAAGATCCGGAACGACCAGGGAACATGCTGGAGGCCGTTAAAACATAATGGAGCGTAGTTGCTCGCAAATTAAGAATTTTAGGTCGAAAAATAAGGAAATTTAAACGATTTTTACACATTTTTGCGAATATCTCGAGAACGGTTAAGAGTATCGAGTTCGGGTTTTCTGCGTTCGATTCCCCGATAAAATGCGCTTCTGATGGACTATCGCGGAAAGGCTCTAGCGGCGATTTTTATCGTCAAAACTTTAAACTCAAATATCTCGAAACGGGTTGAGATATCGGATCGCGCTTTTCACCATTCGATTCGCCGTCAAAAATGCGCTTCTGATGATCATATTAGAAGGCTCTAGCGTCGTTTTAATTTTTCAAAACTTTAAACCTCAAATATCTCGAAACGGGATAGAGATATCGAAGCGCGCTCCTCGCCATTCGATTCCCCGGTCGGAAGGCGCTTCTAGAGGTCACCTTGCGGTCGTTTTCAAGTTTCAAACTTTGAAACGCCCATATCTCGAGAACGGTAATAGCTAGAGGGACGCGCGCGGCGCCGTTCGATTCCGCTCGAGGAGACGCTTCTTTTGACCTATAATATGTTGGGGCTATCTCGACGTTTAGGCTATTTTTCAGCGATTTTTGCTTAAATTTCCATCAAAAATTCCGCTTTTTTGCCCATATGTCCGAACGGAGACCGCTAGCGCCACGGCGCTTCAAATATGGGAATCCTCGTCGAATAGACGTCCGACGGTATTATAATACGTTAGGGTTGCGGCGCCTTCGTTCGCCCGAAATAGCAGGTATATGGTGCTGGGTAAGAAATAAGGCCCAAGAAACGCGTGTTTTTTCGTCTCTTCAACATAACTCCGGAACGACAAGAGCTAGGGTGTTCTGCTTGGTCTCAAAAGATCCGGAACGACCAGAGGAACAAGCTGGAAGCCGCAAAACAAAATCGGAGCGGTAGTTCGCTCGCAAATTAGAATTTTAGGTCGAAAAATAAGGAAAAAGGAACAAGAAACGGCGTGTTTTTTTCGTCTCTTCAACATAACTAGCGCCGTGCGCTAGCGTCTCCGTCCGGAGATATGGGCAAAAAACCGGAATTTTGATGGACAATTTAAGCAAAAATCGCTGAAAAATAGCCTAAACGTCGAGATAGCCCCAACATATTATAGGTCAAAAAGCGTCTCCTCGAGCGGAATCGAAATGCGCCGCGCGCGTCCCTCTAGCTATTACGTTCTCGAGATATGGGCGTCAAAGTTTGAAACTTGAAAGACCGCAAGTGACCTCATAGAAGCGCCTCCGACGGGGAATCGAATGGCGAGGAGCGCGCTTCGTATCTCTACCGTTTCCGAGATATTTGAGGTTAAATTTTGAAAAATTAAAAACGACGCTAGAAGCCTTCTAATATGATCCATCAGAAGCGCATTTTGACGGCGAATCGAATGGTGAAAAAGCGCGATCCCGATATCTCTAACCGTTTCGAGATATTTGAGGTTAAAGTTTTGACGATAAAAATCGCCGTAGAGCCTTTCCGGGATAGTCATCAGAAGCGGCATTTTATTAGGGAAGTCGAACGCAGAAACCGAACTCGATATCTCTCAACCTTCTCGAGATATTCGCAAAATGATGTAAATCGTGTAAATTTCCTTATTTTTCGACCTAAAATTCTTAATTGCGAGCGAAAACTACCGCTCCGAGTCTGTTTTACGGCTTACCAGCATGTTCCCCTGGACGTTCCGGATTTCTTGAGACAAGCAGAACAGCCTAAGCTACTGCCGTTCCGGAGTTTGTTGAAGAGACGAAAAAAACACGCGTTTCTTGGTCCCTATTTCCTTATTTTTCGACCTAAATTCTTATTTGGCGAGCGAACTACCGCCCGATTTGTTTTAGCGCTTCCAGCTTGTTCTCTTGTCGTTCCGAATCTTTTGAGACCAAGAGGAACACCCTAGCTCTTGCCGTTCCGGAGTTATGTTGAAAGACGAAAAAACACGCGTTTCTGGCCTTATTCTATCCAGGCACATATACCTGCTATTTCGGGCGACGACGGCGCCGCAACCTAACGTCTTATTAAACCGTCGAACGCGTATTTCGACGAGGATTCCATATTTGGAAAGCGCCGTGGCGCTAGCGGTCTCCGTTCCGGAGATATGGCAAAAAACCGGAATTTTGATGGAAAATTTAAGCAAAATCGCTGAAAAATAGCCTACGTCGAGATAGCCCCAACATATTATAGTCAAAAGAAGCGTTCCTCGGCGGAATCGAACGGCGCCACGCGCGTCCTCTAGCTATTACCGTTCTCGAGATATGGGCGTTCAAGTTTGAAACTTGAAAACGACCCAAGGTGACTCTAGAAGCGCCTTCCGACGGGGAATCGAATGGCGAGGAGCGCGCTTCGATAATCTCTACCCGTTTCGAGATATTTGAGGTTAAAGTTTGAAAAAATTAAAACGACGCTAGAGCTTCTAATATGATCCATCAGAAGCGCAATTTTGACGGCGAATCGAATGGGAAAAGCGCGATCCGATAATCTCTAACGGTTCGAGATATTTGAGGTAAAGTTTTTGACGATAAAAGCGCCGCTAGAAGCCTATCCGGATAGTCCCATCAGAAGCGCTTTTAATCGGGGAATCGAACGCAGAAAACCGGAACTCGATATCCTAACCGTTCTCGAGATATTCGCAAAAATGTGTAAAAATCGTTAAATTCCTTATTTTTCGACTAAAATTCTTAATTTGCGAGCGAACTACCCTCCGATTATGTTTTAACGGCTTCCAGCATGTCCCCGTCGTTTCCGGATCTTTTGAGACAAGCAGAACAGCCTAGCTACTGCCGTTCCGGAGTTATGTTGAAGAGACGAAAAAAAAACCACGCGTTCTTGGTCCTATTTCCTTATTTTTCGACTAAAATTCTTAATTTGCGAGCGAACTACCGCTCCGATTTTGTTTTAGCGGCTTCCAGCTGGTTCCTCTGGTCGTTCCGGATACTTTTGAGACCAAGCAGAACACCCTAGCTCTTGCCGTTCGGAGTTATGTTGAAAGAGACGAAAAAAACACGCGTTTCTTGGGCTTTTTTTTACCCAGGCACATATACTGCTATTTCGGGCGAAGAAGGCGCGCAACCTAACGTATTATAACCGTCGACGCGT
>RXPK01002767.1:0-81529 GCA_004143645.1 Protaetia brevitarsis | reverse complement strand
AATTTATTAGTTTAGAAAAGTTATAATTTATTTATTTATTCTCATACAGAGTAAACAAATACTACTTGTTTACGACAATACTATAGTTATTACCGCTATTTTGTAGTTTACTACGTAAATACTATTTTTTACCATTGCTTACCATAACACTATAGCCCTTTAGCTTACTAGTAAATAAGGTTGCAAAGCAATACAATAGCAGATTTATTACCATAGGAAGGCTATAATCAATTTACTTATTTATTCTCACATCAGCGTACTTTATTTCCACAATATTATTTATTTCTACTATTTTGTAACATCTTGTTTACTATATAAATAGTATTTTTACCTGCTTACCATGATATTATAGCGTTTAGTTTACTAGCAAATATGGTTGCAAAAATATTGCTGTTGTAGTATTGGTTGTACCATAA
Source organism: Protaetia brevitarsis (assembly GCA_004143645.1). NCBI lineage: Eukaryota > Metazoa > Arthropoda > Insecta > Coleoptera > Scarabaeidae > Protaetia > Protaetia brevitarsis. The sequence continues at coordinate 81,113 of RXPK01002767.1, read as the reverse complement.
ATATATTGTACAAGTAGTTTTGGAAAACTAAAATAATGCGGTAGTTATATATACAGAGTTGGGCATTAATCGATTAAATTTTTAATCAATTAAATACGGAATAAAATTGTTAATCGGAGATTTAATCGAAATTAATTTAATTATCAGTTAATCATTAAATTTTTAATCAATTAAATTTCCAATTAAAATTTCAATCGGAGTTTTAATCGAAATTAATTCGAAATTAAATTAACTGTTAGTTGATAAGTAAATATGTAATTATCAATTGCTTAAACGTTAATTTTTAATTGGAAATGGACTAAATCTAAGTCGTATCGTATTCCTGTTACAACTGGATATTAAATGGTGATCGTGGCAAGACGGTTGTAAGCGGCAATAGCCAAGAAAGTGCATACTTGGTAGAACGTATCATCTATAGTCGTGGACTTTCGGAATGACTGCCTGTTAAGCAGGCGTTAAAAAAATTGAGCTAATCAGGCGTTAAAAAAATTGAGCTAATCAGGCGTTAGCATATATTTTAAATAGGAGTTTAGATACTAAATTAAATTTAAATGGGTACAAAGCAGAGGCGATATTTTTTGGCAAACCGAGGCAAAGAAAGCCTACATTTAAATCAGGAGAGGGTAGAATTTATTGCAAAGAATTTTTCAAATATCTGGGAGTTATTTTAGATGATAAATTAAATTTTAAAGCGCATATTAAGTATATTACATAACATACATCGCCAACTAACAATTAAATTAATTTCGATTAAATCTCGATTGATATTTCTAAACCCAAATTTAATTGATTAAAAATTTCATCGATTAATATCGAACTCTGACTCTGGGTAATTAAAAAATAACGGTTGAATGAAATCGATCCGGCCAGATTAAAAATTAAATTAACTTCAATTTTCAATTATTTGTTTCGATTGAAAATAAAAATTTCAATTTTTAATGTCACTTCAATCAATAATTCAAATTTTTTATTTCAATTTCGATTGATTAATTTCATGGAATTTTGCCCAACTCTGATACTATACTTCGATAGCTGTCACCGTAGTAACGGCACGATAGCAGCAACAATATGGGACGTACAACTAGACCTACAGAAAGATTCGAAATATTTTTTAACATAGTAATTGTGTTAGGTAGGAAAAAGCATCGAAGGAACTATCTAATCAACTTGAAATTTGCGGGATATTATTATTCTGGTTTATAATAATTGATTGTTTTCGGCCTCCTGGAATATGAATTTATATCAATAATTTAGTCTACTGCTTCTCTATATATTTCTTATAGTTTTGTTTTACTTTTTCTTGTGTATAATATGTATTATATAGAAACATTAATATTGGAAGATTTTTCTGTTTGTTCTGTCTGGAAATAAATAAATTTTGTGACAATTGTAATAAAAGGTCGTGAAAGTCTTCAACTTCAGTTGATATTTGAAAGTTGTAGTTACACAAATATCATCTAACAAATGCTCAAAATGGTTTTAAATTATGAAAATTACATCAGAGTTGTCAAGATATAGTTGCAGAAGTTTGTAGCCGCCCTAATTCCTGTAGCAATAAAGCGATTAGCCATTTGTGCATGCACATCGCGAGAACCTTTCATCTGATGGCTATTGCCGAAAGGAAGGTGGCGCGGAGGTGAACCGGAATTTAAAATTCCGGAACGGCGCGCCTCGCAATGTTCTTTGCTGTAATATCGTCTGCACAGTTGCGTTAAGCGCACGCAACCAGTTTCCAATGCACCGCTATCAACCACGAATCACTAAGTAGTGGAACACAATATAGAGATGACGAAGTTTGGACGCTTTCTTATGTAATAATTTTCAGTATAAGGTCTAGACACTCACTTGTAAGACTATACCATACTTTTGTATCATCTACTGAATTACATATGTATAGGATAGCAATGACATACAATCGCCAGAAGAGAATCTCGCAATGGATAAATGAAGTAAGTTGGTGCAAAGTTTACTTCATTACACGAGCTTATTGTTAACTGTAAAATAATTCTAGTTAAATGTCAGGTCGACGCGAATTAACCAATTAAGCTTGTTAGGTAAATTCAAGTAGACGTCAAGCCTAAAAGTTACTAGACCATAAGAATAAATACGTCATGCATGAAAATTACCTGTTAGGTACAATCGACGCAATTTTTACATCGCATGTATATGGAGGTACAATAACGTATAGCTACGTAACAATTGAAAGTTACGTGATTACGTCCAGTTACGTGACTGCATTTGGTAAAAGATAGTATTTTGAAAGAAAGTATCTGGTTATTATTTGTGTAACGCGAACGTCTAGCCGGGAATGCTAAATTATGGAAAAGTATAAAAATTATTGTCTTATTCACTTTGGAAAATTAATAGGTATACTACTAGTCCATTTATCAGGAAATACTTTTAAAAAGGAAATTTAATGAAATTTAGATTTTAAAAGTGCGTCGAAGATGAAAAAAATTACATTCAGGGAACGACATATGTTAAATCAACAAAAGAAGGTTTATTAACAAAGTATAGTTGAATTAATCAAAATTATAGTTAACTTAACAACAGAAGGATGGTAGACAATTAAATATATTATTTTGTTACTATTGTAATAATAAGCATATATAAATGATCAATTAATTATAATGGTCTATAAATTTTTAATCTCAGGGTCTTTAAAGGAGTCGAAATAACGATATCTGAATAGAATCACTTACCTTGACTGTGTTCAAATTGTAACTTATTTGGGACCTTTCAAATTGTGACTTTTCGACAGTGTGATTGTGTTATCTATATTTCGCCAGTGGAACAGCTCTTTGACCATATGTATACTTGTATAATATTTGATAACACGGATAGTGAGTATTACAGTTATCTTAGAAATTTTCAAATTGTCAAACTCTTTAATTTTGAAAAGACTCTCAAAATTGAAAAAACATAGCATTTTGATAATGAAATAAAGAGTTACGCTTATATTGTTTTGATACATTCTTTTATTTGCACGTTTAGTGTATTTTTACAACGATATTTGTTAATTATATTTTCTCAAATTTAAATAGTCAAAGAAGCAGCTTTAGGGGCGCGCTCTTTAGGTAAGAAAACTGCCTATTCGTTAGCAAGCGCCTAGAAAGCTAAATTGACAGGTGAATTGGTGTTCCTACAACTTACAAGTATCCCATGCCACCTAGTAGGTAGAAGATCACTTTTCACAATATTCACTCATTTATCAGGGAGGTCGCTAGGTAAATAAAACCACTATTGTTGTATTTTATTTTTATTGAAAAAAAAAGAAAAAGAAAAAAAATGTATACGAACAAAGAAATCATAAAGAAATGGAAATTTTAAATTTAATTATAATATTTTATTTTACTGAAGTAAAATTAAAATTTTGAAATCCCGGGCATTATGTTCTGAAAAACAAAGCAATATACAGGGCATTTCACGTAAGTGGTTCATTAAAAGCTTATGATGTTCTATTATTTACTTATATTTGAGATTGGGGCTATTTAGTCTGTTTAACTAAAAGTCGTTCATATCTCAAAATCTATTAAAAATAGGTATGCTGATATAAAGTGATAGGGGATGATATTTACTTCCTAATTCCGAATCAAAATACAGGATGTTCTACTTAAAAAAAAGAGTTTTCTGCATTTGAAAATATGTCACCCTGTCCCTCACTTTTGAACAGCCTGTATGTTAGAATGTAAAATGTGTGTACCGTTTCTTTGGGTTATATCTACATTCATAACATAGCAAATTTGGAGTCTCTACTTGCAGTATTAACCGAGATATTAATTTCTCAATGATACAGTGATTATGACTAAAAAAAAAGAAAAAACTTAAATAACTCAAAAACGGCAACATGTAACTATAGGAATAGCTAATGAAGACTAACGTATTTATGGTCGTAGAATCCAAAAATGAACAAAAAATTAGATCATTCTATTTAAAATAACAAAGATGACATCCATTTCCGGTCAATCGGAAGTGATATTTTGGTTGAAGTATTTTACATTTATAGTTCCAATCGAATAGGTAATGGTGCCAAATCTCAAATATAAGTAAATAATAGAACATTATAAACTTTTAATGAACCGCTTACGTGGAATACCTCTATATATAGCCGAAACGTCACAACAAAAAGTTTTTTTCGAAATTACATTACTATCATCTTTTTTTCCCTATCCGCTACTACCAAGAGAGAAATAATAATATTTATTGCTTATTGATCACAAAAATGAAGCATTTCCAATATAAACAACAAAAAAACATTAAAATGACAAACATGTTAGAATGTTAAAAATAAAACAACCTACTGCTGCCTGTAGTTTTTTCTATTTACCTACTGCGACACCACAAAATATTCCTCATAAGAGTACATTGCTACTAGAACCAAAAATATCCAACAGAAATCTAGTTGATTTATATTAATATATTACATTATATCCTATAAAAAGTTATACAGGATGTAACAGCGGTAACGCCGTGGTCTCTGGTGGTCAAATCGTAACAATTTTTGAAATATTGTATATTAGGATATATGTAGGTGGAGTAGATCTACAATCTAAAAATAATATGCGATATACAGGCTGTTCCAAAACTTAGCGGTACGTCAAAGTTATGTTTTTCTTAATGGAACTCCTTGTATTTTATGGCATTTTTGAAGTGTACACTAAAAACTAGAGCAATGTTATTTCAGGTTTCCTATACTTAATTTTTATAGTTTATGAGATATTTCAATTTGTTTAAAAATGCAATGTTGCAAAAATGAATTTGTGGTATTAGGAGCAGTCATTGAAGAACCGCATAGCAGCACAAGAAAGATTGCTAAGGAATTGGATATAAGTCACATGAGTGTATCTAGGATCCAGAAAAAAACACAAAAACCATCTCTACCACTTTCAACACCACCAACAATTATACGCTATCGATTATGAGCGAAGAGTTAATTTTTGCGTGTGGGCGCTCGATAAATACGCAGAAGATAATGATTTTTTTAATTATGTTCTATTTACTGACGAATCCACATTTTATAATAACGGATTAGTAAACCATCACAATTTCGATTATTATGATACCGAAAATCGTCATCTTTTTCGTACCTTGGATCGGCAGCATAGGTGGAGTTTGAATGTGTTTGGAGGCATTGTAGATGATCATGTAATTAGTCCACATTTCTTCAATAGACACCTAAATGGAAACGAATTTCTAAGCTTCCTTAAAAGAGACATTTGGGCCCTTTTGGAAAACATTTCCTTAAATATTAGAAACCGGATGTCGTTTCAAGTAGACGGCGCTCCTGCCCATTTCAAACGGTCCGTCAGAAACTACCTTCATAGAAAATTTCCTAATAGGTGGATCGGAAGAGATGGCCACCGAGGTCTCCGGTTTTGACATGTATGGACTTTTTTCTATGGGGATATATAAAAGAGATCGTTTGTAATATCGCTCCTACTACCGCAGAGAATATGAAAATGAGAATTAGAAACGTTTTCAGCTCAATAATACCATATATGATGAGAAACGTTAGAAGAGCATTTGAAGAGAGAGTTATGTTGTGCATTGGAGAAAGTGGCAATTGTGTTGAATGCTAGTGCCTTTTCGTTTATTTTATTGAGTTTTTTTTTCCTTTATTTTATAGATACATACAAAAATCCTTTGTTATTACCTTTTTATACAAAAATATTTACTGTCGTTTTGTTTAGTTTGAATATACTTCTTAGCGTTTATGATATTCAAGTAAATTATGAAAAATAAAGTTTCTTCGAATAATAACATTAATTAAATAAATCAATGTAAAGATACACCGGATGTTCCATTTTAAATAACAAAGTTAGGGACGAATAAAATTCACAAAATCTACTTGCCAGCAACTAAATCATATCAGTTCCTTCTTGCAACGAGTATGCTTTCATGGTGCTGACGGGATGCATGTCAAATTGACACATTCAAAAAAATCACCTAAAGAAACCCAAATAACTTAAAAACTAGTGGAAATAGGTATAGGGACCCTAATACTAGTTTAAAGAAAATAAAAATTCCTGTCTATGAACGTAAAAATATACTGGATGTTCCATTTAAAATAACAAAGTTACGCACGAATAAAATTCACGTAGTTTGACTTAGGTACTTGAACATTCTGTAGACTACTGGACAATGTTGAATATCGCATTCAATCAGCCAAAGGATCTGCCATTTACGGTTTTCATTTCACTTCTCTAAATTTATTCATTTTCGAGATATTTGACTTTTTTTGCAAGATTACATTTTTAAACAAATTGAAATATCTCATAAACCATTAGGTATAGGGAATCTTAAATAAAATTGTACTAGTTTTTAGTGTACACTTCAAAAATGCCATTAAATACAGGGCGTTCCATTAAGAAAAGACATAACTTTGATGCACTGCTAAATTTTGAAACACCCTGTGCCTTGCACATTATTTTTAAATTGTAATCTAATCCGCCTACATATATCCCAAAGTAAAACATTTAAAAAATTGTTGCCATTTGACTAGCAGAGACCACGTATATTGTACCAAAACAAATACATTTATAGGTAACAAAATATCAAGTCCAATTCTTAGAGCGAACTTGAAAAACCACCCATCAAAAGGACACCCATAACGTTGAAGTGCGTGTACGGAATTAAATATTATTTTATTGTTACAATATGCTTTTTTTATATTTCGGTTCATACAAGTAATCCTGAAAATCGTTGAATAATTATTTTAACCCTAAAATAACCAATAACAAATTGCTCCTACTAAGATCATGCAAAGAGATTTTATTTTTTATTTACATGTTCTACCACACCCAAAAAAAAAGCCGGAAGAAAGTATATAGTAAACCTAAATGTATGCAGTCTGATATAACAAAACCTTAAAACCAACTCAAAGAAACCACCCCTCAAAAGGGGAAAATAATGATAAATTTGAACTCAGTGAATGGAATTAGCCCCTGATTTTTTTTATAGAATACTCATAATCAGTATTTACTTACATATTTTTTCAAACGTGATAGCTTAAGTAATTACTGAGAAAAAGAAATGTTCAATTTTTCCACGCTTATGCTAGTATCTCGAATGGGGTGCTCCCGATTGAGCTAATTTTTTTTTATTTAGAGTGTGTGTGCCAGTGGTACTCGCTCAATATCAGCTCTATAACTTTGGGAGTACTTTTTAATGCCTTATCGGAGTATATAGCTTTTGTAAACAAGAATTTCTAAGCTGAATGGGAACAAAAGTTGAAAAAGTCTTCTTGACTGATGGTCACTTATATAAGCGTTTGCGACCATTCGCTGGGCGTGTTGTAGAAGATACACAGGTGCTCTTACATTTTCATGTGTACACATATGACATCTAATACGGCAATCCCGTATATGTATGTATAAATCTAATTATGTCCTGTAATAAAAATCTGTAAGCAAGTCATTTACTAGCTGCTAAGCAGGTGTTTTGTGCGCTTAGCTTTGTTCTTCTTGTTACATCAACGCTCTTAATTAAAGTTATTGCCCACATAAAATACAAGGATTGAAATAAAAAATATAGATTATATACACACTATTGTTAATCTCGCTCTAATTACCTAACTTTCGATTCACCTTAGTAAATACAATAAAGAAACTCGTGCATCCTTTTTTTGTATTTATAGATAAGTTTTATTAATGAATAAATTGATTTAAAAACTAACTTGAGGTGTAAGTAGTTCGGTAATATCGAACAGATGAATAAAAGAGAAAACGATAGTAAACATTTGTTTAATCATAGCAGACAAGTCAGAAATAGGAATCTCTAAATCTCTACATCGGTACAATCTATCGGACGTTGTCCATGAATTTTATTTAAGGTTGATAAAGAAAGTATTCTGAACAGAGAACGAGGAATAGTTTTGCTTGTTAATACTAGATGTCACCCCCAATTAAATTTTACCCCACTTCTTATATTCTTTAAAGTAATTATTGTTTAATATCTCTACTTCTTGTGTATTACTACTTTTTTATTTAATAATTAAAGTAATTAAATATATCTTATTTAAATAAACATAATTAAATATCCACGTATTTAGTTACCTTCATTCCATTTATCAGAAAGGTGTTTTATAAATAGGTTTTTTTTTTGTTGTCAATCAAGTTCATAGCATGAAGTTAACCTTTCGAAAAACTGGACGACTTATTTGCCATTGAATTAACAATAAGTGAATATATGACGTATAGTCTCCTGCAATAATTCTATCAGATGGATGGACAAATTATTCACAATTTCTCTATATCAATTCCACAAGAACATAAAAGCGATGAAGATAATTAACTGTGGTTGTTTGTCAAATGATTGGTTACGATTATTCATTCTTGATTTCCTTTCTGTGATATTAGATATTTATTTGTCAGAATTAATTAGCCTACGGTATGAACATAAAGCTGTAAAAGGGAAAAACCACTCGTTGAACGACATTCATGAAAGATATTATGATGTATAATTATAAAATAAGATACTAACTATGAAAGTAGAAAATATAATAGGTAATTAACGGTAATTAACAAAATGGCCAGAGATTAGTTTATTGGTTCCATAGCAGGAAAATATCTTTGCACTTCAATCCCTAACTTTATAACATTTTTTATTAGATTCCACGTCAATCAGCTCACGTCTAGTAACATTTTTCAACAGAAATAAAGGACTTCTAAAGTATTTTAGTCTCAATGTTCGTGAATTGGTGTTTTATAAGCGCACATAAGGCACATGAAATAAAGCTATCTAAATGAAAATTAGTACTTCCTAATTTTGTTTATTTGTGAGCGATTACTCAGTAGTAATCTCTTGACTGTCGAGTGCGACCGGATATTCATTCTAAATTCTTCCGTTGCTTTTTCTTTTCTATTTCGTTCTAACATTGACTATTATGGGACCACGCTACAGCTTGATGAAGACAAATAATTGTCGAAACTAGTATGAGGTCATCTCATAGTCTAACAAATAAACAAAATTAAAAAGTACTAATTTTTATTCTTATTACCTATTCGTATCACCTAATTATGGACAATCAAACATACATAAAAATATATATTCTATTTAAATATTCTTTATGATAAAATAATTGATACGGTATACCATGGGTATGCCCTAAATGAAACTGACAAATTAATAACGCCATCTACAAGATGTTTAACGAAGGACAACCCTATAGCGGTCATGAGTTTTGTTAATAATATAACAAAATTCTTAATAAATAAATAAATGTTTGCGCATTCATAATTTCATAAACCTGTTAGCAAATCCGATACGCGAGAAGATTAAGAAACAGATAAAAGAAATCAGTTTCAATCGCTAGGCAATGCTTCAGTAATGACAATCAAGCACTTCTAAATGCTGAAAATTTGAAGGATGCATATAAATGTGAATCAGTTAATGAGCAGTACAGAAAAGCTTCCCTAATATAGAACTGAGATAAAAGCGAATCGAGGCCACCCCATTCCAGATTTTCGCATGAGGATAGAAAGTTGAATATTTTTTTTAGGAATTATTTAAGCCATCACGTTCAAAAAAATATATAAGTAAACACTGACTATAGATATTCTATAAAAAATCAGAGGTTAATTTGCGTCCACTCAGTTCAAAGTTATTATTATTTTCCCCTTTTGAGGGATAGTTTTTTGAGTTTGTTTTAAGCTGCCAACTTGTTTCTTTACTATATTAGACTGTATGTAGTTAGTTTTACTATATTTTTTTCCCAGCAGGAGGGAAGTTCTAGGGAAGTGACTTTGATATGATGAAACTGTACATGTGTGACATTGTTGATAGATGATATTAATACATTCGACCCAGTCTCTATCAATTTATGAGATAATTGCTAAATTATTAGGTACCTATCGTTTTAGGAGTGAGTATATTTAAACAAGAAATCCATAAATATTAATAATCATTTTCTAATTCAGGTTTACGGGTATTGAACTTAATCTACAAAAGTCATAAACATAGAAATAATTAAAAATAAATTTGGTCTATTAAAAACTTGTGGTATATCAGCAGGAACAGATGTCGAGGAGTTTGTAGAAGTGCTGGCGCATGGGTCATGTTGTGATTCAGATATCTGTACCATTTTTGCAATTTTTTTTTGATTTCAAAGGAATTCTCCACATAAGCGATGTTGGAAGATCGTCACCGCCATCGAACCACCGTGAAATTTAACATCTAATATTTCACCGCCTTGTGAAGCAAGTGCAGTGGCAGAGGTTCTGCGGAAGCAATGACCTGTATACATATGAGGCTTTTCTAAATTTAAAAATTCAGCAATTTTCTTAGGCATACTACTAAAGGTATTATGTCCAACTGGTTGTTTCGTTATTTACCATTACGCAGACTTGAAAATATTCGTGATAAACCTCACCTTCGCCACTGTTGAGATCCAGCCAAAAGATAAAAAAAAAACCCTTAACGTTTATGAAGTTTCTCCTTGAAAGCTGATTTTAATGTGCTGTCAGTAGAAATTTCAATTAGACTTTCTTTTTGTACGACATCCAACTGTGCTGTCCACGAACCCCCTAGTGACCTATTGCGCGTACTCCAGGTTGAGCACCACTGTTCTAGATGTTTGAGGATTCATTGCAAAATGACCTAGTACTTCAATTTGTGTGGTTTCGGTTAAAACTGGGATGTTTGGCACTTTCATTTCACACACTTTCAGTGCCTTGAAATTTATTAACTAAACAATACATACTGTTGGCCAACATATTTGTCTGGATGCCTATGATAACACACAGACTGTTCTATGTCCACAACGGTGTTCTTCACAGTGTCGCCAGAGCTAGGGAAATTTCCCTAGACCTAGGGATTTTAGGTTGGTGCTAAGGAAAAAATAATTTTTACGAAATAAGGCCATAATCTACGGAATTATGCTATGTCACAATATTTCCAGTATATATGTTGAGAATTCTACTTAACGTAGAAACTTTAAAATATTGTGAATCATATACGGAAACCTTAATGTACAGAAATGGTTATAGCTAAACAATAAAACTAAAATAGGTATATTAGTAGAGTTCTTTTTACAAGAAATCTCAAATAATCTCAACTTACTAGAGATATTTTGCTAATAACCCCGTTCTTTTTAATCGATTCACTTTGATATTTATCTGAGATTTTTACCTCCACCCTTACTGCTGGCGCACAGTTCCGCGAGTGTGTACAGTAGTGAGTCTAAAAACCTTAGATCATATTACAAGCTAAAAACTCAGGTACTTGGAGGGGGAGGAAATTATAACTTCGTTTTTTTTTCTATACCTTTTATGCGTGCCCCTTCTTCATATGGCAATATGTCAATTATGATTGGAAAGCATTTGAAACGTGTTTTGTTTTTATCATTTGTGTAATCGTTTTTTATTTAATTTGGTATTATATAACCTGCAATCTACAAACTGCTTTTAATACGTGAAAATTGTTTAATATCTTTAGGGAAACTTAGGGAAATTTTCTGCAAATATCTAGGGAATTACAAAATTTTCCTCTGGCAACACTGGTTCTTCATATATAAAAATAATTTCAATTCCTTCTTGTAAAGAGAAAACCATAGCCCAAATTCGGTGGCAACTAGTGATTGTAAATTTACCGATTTTTTCATTTATCGGTAATTTGGTAAATGAAAATGAAAATACCTGTTTTTTTTTTTGTGTGTGACATTAATGGGGATTCACCAAGAAAATATGGTTAGAAGTTAGGCTAGAATAATACATATTTTGCACAATCTTAAGGCATAATGTTAAAATTTTGTAATAGATATTTGTATTTAATTATTTTAAACAGTTGTTAGAAGTAAAAAAAAAAATATTTAAGGTTCAAATTTTAATGTTATTTTACAACAATGTTACATTAATGTCCTCTCATAATATGGTGTATTCAAAATTGCTATTAATTTAAATACGTGAAATGTTGTTCTTATATATCATTATTTTAAAATATTAAAAAATGAGACATTTACTTACTCTTTAAGAAAAACTATTTTAAACCTTTAAAAATCTTAAAAAAACTCCAGAGCACAAATCACATATGCTAACTCAACTCTTTTCGATAGATAAATAAAATCCACACTAAAAACCATAAAGTGAGAGAATTGAAATTGCACTTGTTGACAAAGGCAGGTAGGAAAAAGTGGTTAAACCGGTAAACCGGCAGACCGGTATACAATCCTTAGTGGCAACTATACAACGAGGACATATTGAAAACTAAATCTTTTTAAAAAGGTAATGCAAAAAGCAAAAACAACATTTGCAAATAAATACCCTTAACGTTTTTTGTTAAGTTTTATATCAATGTTTACATTTGTATCTTTTTTCAAATACAGATGCAATGTTAGTAATTTGCTTCTACTTTTAACAGGTATCTTTTATGTAACAATCTGAAAGATTAAAATTTCAATATTTTTAAACTTTAAAGGGGTATAAGTTGGAAAAAGAAATCATCCAATTTTAAAAAGCGCCAAAAGATTGCTAGTAACAAGGCGTTTTCAAAGACGTATCAATCAACGCTCTTTCCTATTTCAACTTTTCGGTGTGAGTTTCACCTGGAATTAGGAATTGAAACTACGAGGTCGCAGATATGTGTAAAATTTGGCCTGCAGTAAATCGAAATCGACCTGTTTTCTTTTTAAATTCAATTTAAGGTAAAGATAGTTTAAAAATTATTTCGCGTGGCTAGTTTTGAAATGAAAGTCCGATATAATGCTCAAAATTTTCATTGATATGTTATTATGGTAAGTTATGATAACATACACAAATAAATAAAACAAAATATACATTTTTTGAGATGTTTTTTTTTCGATTGAAATGCGCTTCGGGTCTCTGAAATGCTAAATTCGAGACTGCTCTCTTAGATGTAATATTTAATTAAGATATCTGTCAGCTTCCTTATATGAAGGCTTCCTTATATATATGTAATAATTATTTCGTTCAATGATTTCATCAAAATAAATTAAATTAGCAAGGATTGTTTTCGAATACCAATAAGTAACAAGAACATGAACAGTTAATTTATACACAAATGTTTAATACTAGTTAATATAACAATTGGCATTGAACATGTTACAAAATTATTTGTAACACCCATTTGCTCTTTTTGAAACTTGGTTACATTGAAATTAATGGTGACAATTTTAAATTAATAATATACCTTCTCAGCACTTTTTCGATATTAATGTAAATGAAAATTAATAATCACAACTTCTGTATCATTGAAGCGGATATGATTTTAATCATTTCAAGATTAGTCTAGCATAAAAGGACCGTTTTTTTTTAATAAATTAAAACCTTAGTAATTGAAACAGAATTCTATAATTAATTCATTTCCAAAATAAATTCAGAATACAGAACGAGTAACTCAAAAAAAATAGTAATTTGTTAACAAATTCTCGATATGTTAATTCCATAGCGTTTTCTATAAATTATAACTTTCGCATTCTGTTGTACATTATTAGAATTGCGTGTATTTTTTCTTTACGTTTTTACAATAATTGCAAGATAATTTCGATTTTTTGAAATAAATCATAGTGACACTCCTCACATAAATAATGAGTAGGTACCCATTTCCTGATTGTTACTGGCCATCTTGTTAGCCGTGAAAGTAAGTAGTAACGGTCATTTGATTAATTGTCTTTCCTTGGACAATCGCAAATATTTTTTTGCGTTTAAAATTATTTACATTTCTTTTATCGGTTTCTTCAGTTTACAATAGTTCCAACATGTCAAGATTTTGTATTATGTATCTGATTTCAAGATATATTTTTTTATATTTACTACTCTCAGATCAAAGGATTGACATTTACTTTTGTTTTATTAAACCTTAAGTTAATCGGTTTGTAATGCTACCGTCACGACACGGTAATAAAATTTATAGATGTTTTATTCATTTTCTGTTAGAAAGCTTGATATAAGTAAATATGTGCGAATACTTAAATGCTATAAGTAAAGATATACGATAAAGCAACACCTATACAGAGTGTAAGTTAAATGTTGTCACCTTTTTTAAACATAAAAAGTTCATTAAGATATAATGTAATTATCTCTAAGCCAGAAAGTTAGGAACCAAGATATAAATTATAAATATTGTTTCAGTACCGTTGATATTGCCCCCGGGCCTCGGTTATTTATTGAATAGCACACCAACGCATAAGTTGGCGGCGAGCAAAAAGAATAGGTCTGTTTTGATGGCTAAATGTATAGAAATATTATTAAGGTAAAGTCAGGTAAGTGTGTAACCGGGGCAAGTGTGTAAGATTGGCTATATTTATTTTTAAAATTAAAATAAGGATGTCCTCTGTTATATTACCAATGTATTAAACTTCATACTAGTTTTACAAATAAAAATTCACATCTGCTAACGTGTAATAACTTAGATATCTTGTAAATTTATCATACCTTATTAAAAAGGCATCAGTATAGTATTACACACTTGGCCGAACTAAGGAATAATGCTATTAATATATAACATGCGGAACGATTACACACTTACCCCATTTTGCATTTCATTCCTTTGTATACGTAAAGGTGTTAGTTTTCGATTGCCGTTGGTCTTAACAATGTCAAGTTCTAATATTGCAGCTCATATTAACTGTGAGTCGCGACACCAATTTCCGGTATGATCATTCGATCAACGCCAGCCACTAGATCGGCATTTTTTTTATATGTGAACTCGCAAATCTTAGAAAAATCAAAAGTGCTGATAAATACCAATGGTCATCAGATGGAAACTAGTGTTGATGTCTTCGGTATATTGTTTTACAAGAAAATAAAGCATTGCTGTAATGGAAGGAACATCAACACTTGTTTCTATTTTGTAATATACGAGGTGATAAGAGTGCCCTGAAAACCTTTCGGAGAGAGAAGTTCGGGATATGCGTTCGTGAGAACAGCTCGGAATCCGGGAGTGATCCTTATTTAATTATTTTTTTTTATTAGTTTGTGTTTAATAAATGTTAGTAGTTATTTTTTTTGTCATAATTTTTTTTGTTTGTTTGTTTGTTACCTTTTTTGTGTAATAAGTGTAACCGAAAGGTAGAAGGGTAAGTCTGCACAGTTATTCTGGCTTGCATTTCTACGGTCTAATTATTTACATCGCCTCCCCTTTTTAATTAGATACCAAATTCTTCAAATTATCAATCATTTATGTAATCCTAGGTTTATTCAGATTCACTTGTTGTTCGTAATGTTGCTTTATTTTAGATACCTCTATTTTTATAGTTGGTTATCTGAGTTGTTTATTTAATATTTTTGTTTATATATTTTTTTGTTGTTTCCCTTTAGTTCTTATTCTGGAGTTTTATTTAATTTCCCTCAAGTAACCTCGCTTACTTACGAACCCATAAGGTTTAATATATATTTAAAACAACCCGTTAGTGATAGCGGGGTGTTACAAAATGTCTTGTTATGTGAACAGTGTTACATTTTCTTCATACTATGCAATTTTTACTACACACTTACCTGACTTTACCTTATGGGTTTTAAAAATGAAATTACATTTCAGTAGCAAGGAATAAAGAAATACTATAGTTGAATTTAGTTAGTGACCTATGTTACCCTTAACAATTTGGATTATCAGAAACACACTCGCACTTTAAGTGGTATATTAGACATAGTGGATCGCACGCTTTTATTTTAAATTATGCCTTTACGAAAAAAGCAAGGAGTTACTTTGGATCTCTAGCTAAAGCAGAACGCGCACTAAATCGACTCGGCTCGGTCAGCTTGGAACGGTACGCTCGGCACGGCAGCCGGTATCCGCATCGAATCGAAACATTCGGACCGCTCGGTGTTTTTACCAGCTAATTCTCATGCAGTGCAATACAATATAAAAGGGGAAACAAGAATATTCAAAACATTCTGTATAAAAGAGTTCACAATGCCCGCCAAGATTTTTTTTTTTAATTTAACGCAATGTAACATATTTTTAACATGGTCATCTAAAAGGGTGAGGCTTGTTTTTTTAATCTGCAATTATTATTAACATAATAGTAGTATAGATAAAATACCTATACATATATTTTGATATAGATGTGTTTAGTTTAATTAGAGCTTTACAAAAAAAAAAAAACAATCTAAAAGTACTTAGATTTCTTTTTCCTAGTTCTAAAAATATCTTATAACTAACTTAAAGAAAGTAAAATTCAAGTTGATATATTCATTTTTGATTTTAAATTAAAATGCAGTAGACTAATCCTAATTAGGAATTTTTCTCAAAGATAGTCTTCTCATAAATATTTCTGGTCAGAAATAAAATTAATTTAACAACAAAATATAAGTTAAGTATATACTATCTTTAGAAAGGATTGATTTTGAGTTTGATGAAAGAAAATTACAATATTAATCTTCTGTTTACACTTTACATATGTGTAGTATTTATATTGTTCTATCATTTTCTATACTTTTCATTCCTGTTCTTCCCATTTCTTGCTTTCTATTACATTTTTTTTCAAACCCTAATATGGTTTTGATTAAACACTCCTTACGCTATTTCACTGATTACTGATTGAATTCTTATGAGATGAACCTTAATTTCAGAGAATATTAACAACTACTAAATTGTAACAAATGATTCATTATTAAAAGAGAATGTCTCAAATTATACTTTAAACAAAATAGTTATCTTATAAAAGGAAACAAGATCAAGAAAGAAAATTAAATACCTAAATTTGGTGGCCAAATGTAAGCCATTTGCTGACAGTCATATCAAACAAATAATAGAATCTACAAATAAAATGTGCATGCAATTTTATCTAATTTAAGATCTTTTGTTTAAATAAAAGAAGGAATTATGTAAATTTTTAGTAAAAGCGGTCATACCAACAATTTAAAAATTAATTAAAAAAAATGTTTTACTGGATTGAGATTAATATACTTTACGATTATGAATGGATATAGATAGGATAGAAGCTATGAATCTAAACAATTGAGAAAAGGTGTCAAAAAATTAAAAGTTCTACAGAAAGAAGCAAATATCTCCTACAAAATTACTAAAAACTCAAGAATAAAAATAATTCTTTCTTGGTTCTAAAACAAGTAATAAGATAGACAAGTAGATAAGTGTTAGTACACTTGAAGAAAAAGTATCCGAACGATGCGAGCGGGAGCGAGTGAGACAGAAGATATCGAGTTCCTTCCATTACAAGGAGCCGATATTTTCTCTCTTGCTTGCTCGGGCTTGAATCGTTCGGTTATTATTTTCCTCAAGTTACGTTCTAAATAAACATTTGAAGAACGGAAAAGTTCCTGTCTTAAAAGAAAAATTAATTGTAAATAATTTCTCAATTTCTTGGAAAAACAATTGCAAGTAATATTCAATTTATCAAAACGATATACAATCCTGAGAGATTGCCTAAATGTGTTCTGTTTACTCATTAATAAATTAAATAATAAGAATCCTAATTTTATTTAGTTTAGTAAAACTTATATTATTAACAGCACAGGAGTAACTTAAAAATGTAAGACTCACAACTGCAATATGTATGTAATTCAAAAATCAAAAATGCTCATTTCTTTATCTATTATTACATATGCAGTACATATTCAACAAATGAAACTGCGTTCTATTTATTCCTTCGCTACCGCGGTGAACTGTAGTAAAAACCGATCGGACCTTTCGGCAGTTTTTATCTCTTCGACTATTCTCTGCGTGCCGATCCGAGTCGACCGTTCCGATTTTACCGAACGGAAACAATACGCGGCCCTTAGAAAAACTGCCGATTGCTCTCTTCTGAGTCGACCGAGACGAGGCGATCCAAGTTTGCTTTACTTTAAACATTAAGCTTCTTCGGAAAAAATCATCTGCACAGCATTATTAAGAAAGCGGTGGCAGGATTTACACCAGTTAGATATCCAAATGGGAAAAAATGGGGTTAAAACAAAGCATGTTGTACTAGATATACAATATGGTGGTAAGGAAGATGCGAAGACTTTCTAGGCAGCACATAGTATATAAACAATTTTATTATATATAACTAATATTACAATGATTTCTTAATATTACATACAGGAAAAGAATATTTTATAAATATTATAAATCTAATTAGTTTTAAACATTTTAATCATATTTATGTATATTATAAAATTAAATATGCAATTATTTAATACTTTTTTCTCTCGATTTTTCTGCCATACATTCCACCAATAGTTTCTTGCAAAAATAAAATGTTTATTCCAACAACACTTTTTATATTTATTTTTGGATATTTTAGACCTTTAGATGTTTAAATAGTGTATAGCGTCGATGAGTTGGGTTGATATGTGTTTGTGTAGGTTTCTTCTAAACAAACTGAAATTTTGTAACAGCATCAAAAGAAACTGCTATAACCTTACGATGTAAGAATGGCAGATGTCCAGTTCACACTAAATATTTTTCAAATTGATTTTAAGACTACACACAATATGATCTTTTTAATCTTGTAGTGATTTATTTAATGCCAGTTAAGATAAGGGTCTCATCAATAAAAAAGGAACTAATCCTGTTAAAGTGGACGCGGAACCAAAGACCAGAAATTTATTAAGTTCTCGATTAGGATCGTAAGACTTTTTTGACTAATTGTTACGAAAAATAACTTTCTTGAATTTTTATTCCTGAAAGTTTTACTCGTTATCTTATGGTGAAACACTACGCCTTTCTTCAACTTTAATGATTCTGAATAGATAAGTGCTAGTGCACCGAGTTTATCGCCCGTTTGCACCGTCTGTGATTAACATTTTAATTAACTAATCAAAGATTAAATTTAATTACGAAATTAAATATGAATTGGATTGCACCGAACAAATTTAATTAATGATTAGTTAATTAAAAAGTTTGCGACAGAAATATAGCTTGGTAGTGCGTTAAGTTTAGTTCTTAGTCAAAAATCGTATTTCTATTGGGAACACTGTTCCATCATAATGAAAATTGCCGTTATGCGAATGCGCGATTTTAAGCTGCATTTGAAAGTTATTGGAATTTAAGCTGAAGCAAATTGCTACAGAATTAGATATTGAAATAAAAAAAGGTGAGTAGTAGTTTTAAAATGGAAATTAATATGTGAATGCAGGTTTTTTTTTTCATTATGCAATTCTTTTATTTGTTTGTTCTGCAAATGCTCCAATTTTTGATACTTTATTTGACCTCTGCTATTACTTGTTAGAATTATTTTATTATTCCATCATTTCCTTATATATTTTGTTCCTTTTATTTAATAAATAAATGGTTAGTTACATACACAATATTTCTTTTAAAAAAATCAAAGTGATGCATTTAGAGTAAGTAAAAATATATTTCGTTTATACAAAAGCCAAAGAAAACAAATACAAAAAAATGTTCAAAAGTTAATTTCTATATAGCAATGAATTACAAATTGTTGAAATAATAATTAATTAGTAATGCCTGTGTCGCAGCAGGTACATCATCAACAGCGTCATAATGAATCTCACGAAGTTGTCCATTTAAAATTTCTTGATTAAATTTTTCTTCATTGATTTCCTCTTTACCCATATTTATGGCTATATTGTGTAATACTGAGGTAACAACTACTACTGGCATAGAGGTATCCAGCTTTAAGCGACAACCATATGCCAGTATTAGAAAACATTCTTCTTAGAAACACGCTTTCATGACATTCTGTGTTGTAATATGGCTTTTATTATAACGATTTTTCACAACTGTTTCAGAATTTAACAGTGGGGTCAATAAATATGTTTTTGAGGCATATCCACTGTCGTTTATGGAAAAGAATGGATCGTTAAATTGTGTATTCCCTGGCCATCGTACTACGATATCCATTATTTTTAAATTAGCTTCATATAAAAATTGTGAATTTATAGAAAGGTATCCTTTCCTATTACGAAATACCTCCGGGTCATTCCCACCTGAAACCATAAGTAATCCTCAAATACATTGACAGTTTTTATTTCGGGAATTAATTTTTATTTACGTTGGACTTTCTAAAGCCCTGCCAAATATACACTTCTTGCACGCCGCTATCCCTTGTCCCTAATCTTCACAGTGAACACTTTAATTAGCTAGCTATTTCAATTTACAGTCACAGATATTTGTATTATAACCAAAAACCGCATAACATAACCTAGGATCGCCTATAAACATGATTGTAGACAAAGGAACTACGCTTGCGCCAACTTTAATTATGAGTTAATTCGTACCTTGGGTACTGATTAAAGATAATACGAATTAAGGATTTAATTATTAATTAAGCAGTCGGTGCAAAGGAATTTAAACTTTAATTATGATTAAATGTTAATTATAACTTAATCACGAACGGTGCAAACGGCCGTATTGCTTAGTCCATCGTAATTTTAGCAGTTGGGTAGAAAATCTTGGTTTGCAACATAGAATGAAGTATATTTATCAATCGTGTAGATATAATCTTTGATTATTTACTCCGGCGTTTGCAGGTAGTAATTAGAATTGTAATTAGGTACTTAGAACAACAGATCGTTCGCGTGTGAAGAACTTAGATAATACATTTGTCTGTATACTTAATATGGATGTATGTATATGTAACTGTTCATGGCTTTTTGTTGTATAAGTTGTCGATCAAAATTAGCATTATAAATGAAAGTGAACATAAAGATTGTAAAGATGCATGTTATATAGTTGTCACGCAGCAAATATTTTTTATAGTTTATAATATCATTAATATCCATGAAATAGAGTATTTAGAGCAAGAAAGGCATGTCAAACAACTTGTCTTTTTCAAGGCCTATTGCAAAAAATTATAGAATTTTTCATAGTTAAGCAATGTTCAATATGTAAAAGTACTCCAAAACTGGTAATACTGCAAACTTCTTCTACACCCCTCACCACAAACTGCACTAAACTGGACGTACGTTTCAATAGCAAAGCTATCATCATCAGCAGAAACACTGAACTGAATAACTACACTAAAACTATCCTAATTTATACCTAAAAAACTAGTCACTAATCCTAACTCCGTCTGATCTACTACGTCTACTTAATAACCTATAAGACAAGAATTTAAGGTCCTAAATCTGAATTCATTAAAATATGTTTGTTTTTGTATATTTCCACACCTTCATAACAATTTAATTGTACATAGTTGTTTACGTTCTAAACTAACATTACATTTCAACTTTATGGTTGTCTTCAAGCATATGTAGGGCTACACTAGATTTGTTAAACCTTCTAAATTTAAGATGATCCAAATGCTGCTTGTAACGCGTTTTAATTGATCTTTTGGTTTGCCCAATATACACATGATCACAATCTTTATAAGATATGCTATAAATACCTGACTTGTCCAAGTTATTTACTTGATCTTTAGGATTAGCTAAAATATTTTTAAGACTAGTATTTGAAGAAGTCATGTCAAGCTATGTCAAGGTTGAATTTAGAATTTTTTTGTAACCTTTCGTGTAACTTAAGATAAAATGGTAATTTCACATGTGTCTTATTCTTCGTGTCATTAATTTCTAATTTACTCACATTTGTAATTTTTATTTTGTTTTTATGTTTTCTAATGGTATTTATATAATTAATGTTTAATATCTCGAAAACTGGTGAATACACTTCATTGATGGAAATAATAATTACAAATTATCCTTAACACCGTGCTGCACCTAAAGGTACTACACGAGGCTGTAAATTGGTTATCTGGCAGTTGTTATTATATTTGCACCAATCGAACGACTTTAGTTATCTCCCAGCATTCGCCAAGGAGTAAGGGATAACCATAAAAAAAACCTTACCCTTATACATCTGCTTGTTGATTTAGAACGATACAATAAATATAAGTTTAACCACAGTGCAACAAACCTCGTCTACTGGCCTTAGTGTAAGAGCAATCACAAACCCTAATTCTCAAACCCATATTCAAAGTATAATACTAAACTAAAAATAGCTAAAAGTGATAGCATAAAATGACATAAACAGCACAAAGTGGGTGCAAAACCCTAGCATAGTTAAACTTTGGAAGTTTAATGGTGTGTCCGCAGTTTCAAGTTTGCCCATTTTTCATCGTCAATAACTCAGGAATGGTAAGAGCACAAAATTTTGTCTTCACAGCACAAATCAGCACAAAACGATGGGATAGTTAAATTTTGAAAAATCAAAAATTAGGCAGCCAATTTGACGGACCTGGACCACTTACCGAATAGGTAATATAATTTTTCGATTTGCTGGATGCCATGGATTTATTCATTAATATTTTGTTTTTACGGAAATGCTTAAAAAATACGGGCAATTTTTGTAGAGGAACTTCTTTGGTTTTAATGTAAGAAATGCTGCAAAAAAAATAATAAAAAAATTCAAGAAGGTTCGTGTACCGTTGTACAATAATTCATTCGGAAGGTGAATATTGAAATAAAAAATGAGTTATTTGTCGATCTTTTGCGCAATTTCGTAACGTAAAATAGCGAAAATAGGCAACCAACCACACACTATACATCACCCTTAAGAATCATTCCAACTGCAATAGATTATTAAAACAAGAGAGGATGGTAGGCAAACAACTTAAACACAATATGTGCAATGCACAATACATAAAGGAACGGTAAATATTTTTCCACAACTTTAGCTAAACGATAATTTTAATTATTCAATAAAAATATTGACTGTAAATTCTAATGGCCGTTTGCACCGTTCGTGATTAAGTTATAATTAACATTTAATCATAATTAAAGTTTAAATTCCTTTGCACCGACTGCTTAATTCATAATTAAATGCTTAATTCGTGATTATCTTTAATCAGTACCTAAGGTACGAATCAACTCATAATTAAAGTTGGCGCAAGCGTAGTTTCTTTGTGTACAATCATGTTTATAGGCGATTATAGGTTATGTTATGCGGTTTTTGGTTATAATACAAATATCTGTGACTGTAAATTGAAATAGCTAGCTAATTAAAGTGTTCACTATGAAGATTAGGGACAAGGGATAGCGGCGTGCAAGAAGTGTATATTTGGCAGGGTTTTAGAAAGTCCAAGGTAAATCAAAAATTAATTCCCGAAATAAAAACTGACAATAAATGTATTTGAGGATTACTCGTGGTTTCAGGTGGGAATGACCCGGTGGTATTTCGTAATAGGAAAGGATATCTTTCTATAAATTCACAATTTTTATATGATGCTAACTTAAAAATAATGGATATCGTAGTACGATGGCCAGGGAATACACACATTAACGATCCATTCTTTTCCATAAGCGACAGTGGATATGCCTCAAAAACAGAATTATTGACCCCACTGTTAAATTCTGAAACAGTTGTGAAAAATCGTTATAATGAAAGCCATATTACAACACGGAATGTCATTGAAAGCATATTTCTAAGAAGAATGTTTTCCAATACTGGCATATGGTTGTTGCTTAAAGCTGGATACCTCTATGCCAGTAGTAGTTGCTACCTCAGTATTGCACAATATAGCTATAAATATGGGTAAAGAGGAAATCAATGAAGAAAAATTAAATCAAGAAATTTTAAATGGACAACTTCATGAGAATTAATATGACGCTGTTGATGATGTACCTGCTGCGACACAGGCATTACTAATTAATGATTATTTCAACAATTTGTAATCCATTGCTATATAGAAAATAACTTTTGAACATTTTTTTGTGTATTTGTTTTCTTTGGCTTTTATATAAACGAAATATATTTTATTTACTCTAAATGCGTTATCACTTTGATTTTTTTAAAAGAAATATTGTCTATGTAACTAAGCATTTACTTATTAAATAAAAGGAACAAAATATATAAGGAAATGATGGCAATAATGAAATAATTCTAACAAGTAATAGCAGAGGTCAAATAAAGTATCAAAAATTTGAGCATTTGCAGAAAAAACAAATAAAAGAATTGCATAATGAAAAAAAAAAGTCTGCATTCACATATTAATTTCCATTTTAAAACTACTACTCAACTTTTTTGTTTCAATAGCTAATTGTTAGGTTCGGGAGCAGATGAAGAGAGGATTCACTCGATTAACTTATTTATTATTCAATAACGAAGATACAACATTTCTTATATTTTTCTACTTACTTAATGCCAACTACGATCATACAAATGTTACTAGTAATAGTACTAAAACATAATGCGGCAAATACAAACTACACATACATAACACTCCCATGCTTAAATTAGCTATATATATATATTTCTTTTTTTTATAACAAACATTGAAAATGATAGATGAACTAAGGGGAGTATCTAACAGGAGGTTTTACCACCCGTCTACTTGGAGTTCTGCAAATCACCTTATTATTAGGCTTGTCACTAATATGATCGTTGTCTGTGTTAGGTGTTAAAGGAACCTCCATTTTGTCTTCTGCCAAAGGTGTGTTTAAAACTTTGGTTGTGCTGTCATTATTTTCTGTATCCAGATCTTTAGTATCTAGAGACGATCCAAAATCTACAGTAGAAGCAAAAGACTTTCGCATGCGTAGTTGCTGTGCATGCTTATGCTGCAAACCTCTTGGTGTATCAACAATGAAGCTAGAACTACTGGCTTGTTCTTTGACTACCCCAGGTGTCCATTTCTTTTCGTTTCCTAACGTCTCATGAACATAAACTTCATCTCCTTCTTCCACATCTATAGCTTTGCCTCCCTTGTGTACAATCTGTTGTATTTGCTTATTTTCGACTATTGTAGAAGTCTCTGGTCTTATAAGGTCTAGTTTAGTTCGTAATCGTCTACCCAAAAATAACTTCGCCGGTGTTTCACCAGTTGTACTGTGTTTGAAATAATTGTTTGACGCCATTACTCTTCAAAAATTCTTTGAAATTTTGAGAATCAAAAGGTTTTCCATTGTCACTGCAAAATTGTGCGGGTAAACCCCAACGAGCAAATAAGCATCGTAAAATATTTATGCTGACTTCAGCACTAGTGTTTTTAACCTCGAAAATCTCAGGCCATTTTGAGTGAGCATCATAAATTACTAGAAACAAAATGTCCTTTGAATGGACCTAAGAAATCGGTGTGAATCCGCCACCAATTTTGTTTTGGCCATATCCAAGGAGAAATCATTTTTCTATTGGGTTGAGGACTCACGCTCATACAAGCATCGCAACCGTTTACAAGATCTTCAATATTTTTGTCTATATTTGGCCGCCACATATAAGATCTTGCTAAACTTTTCATTTTTACTGTACCTAAATGACCTTTATGTAAAAGTGTCAACAATTGTTTTTGAAATTCTTTTGGAATTATTATTTTGTATCCCCACATTAGACATCCATGATCAACAGTTATTTCATTTCTTTTAAGAAAATACGGTTTTAACCTTTCATTCTTTATTTCATTTTGGCCAACCATGAATTGCATATCTCATTACCTGAGTAAGTAATGGACATTTTGACGTGGCACTTTTTATAACTTTGGCATCGATTAGTGAAAATTCTTCATGAATAGTAGTTACATAGTCAAAATGTTCACTAACTTCAATTTGTGTTGTATTGTCCAAAGGCAAGCGAGATAAGAAATCTGCGCTAAAATTTTTGCTCGTGTTAATATATTTAATATCAAAATCATAATTTGTTAATTCTATAGCATATCTTTGTAAGCGGTTAGCTGTCATTGTAGGTATTCCTTTCTTTGAACCAAAAATTGATATTAAAGGCTTGGCATCAGTCAATAACGTAAAACGTCTGCCAAATAAATATTGATGAAACTTTTTAATTCCAAACATGATAGCTAGCGCTTCTTTAGAAATTGCACTATAGTTTTTCTCTGCACTCGAAAGTGTTCGAGATGCACAAGCAATAATCTTTTCTTCGCCATTTGGAAACTTATGAAAAATAATGCTGCCTATGCCATAAGAACTACTGTCACAAGCAATATAAAGAGGTAAGTTACTGTCATAATGTGTTAAAACTCTGTCGCTCGTTAATAATGCCTTAATTTTCTCAAACGCATTACTGCAAGTTTTATTCTAAATAAACTTCGCATTTTTCTTAAGTAAATTGTAAAGTGGGGCAAGAATTGTACTCAAATTTCGTACAAACTTCCCATAATGTGTAATCATTCCAATTAAGCTTCGTAATTGACTTACATTAGTCGGAATTTTGCATTCAAGAATAGCTTTAACTTTCTCTTTTGACGTGTGTAAACCTTCACTATCAATATCAAAACCAAGGGAGCTTATTGACTTTTGAAAGAATTTGCATTTCTCTTTCTTTACTCTCAAACCCACTTCCTGCAATCTAGCAAATACTGCCTCTAAATTTTTCAAGTGTGATAATCGGTCTTTGCCAGTGACTAAAATATCATCTTGAAAAACTACGACATTAGGTAAATTAATCAATATATTTTCCATTATCTTCTGGAATTGTTCAGGTATAGGTGAGAGACCATACGGTACTCTGTTATAAACAAATAGTCCACGATGAGTTGATATCGTTGTATATTGTTTTGACTCAGTATTTAATAAAATTTGCTGATATGCTTGGGAGAGGTCTATTTTCGAAAATTCTTGTCCACCTGACAAATTTGCGAATAACTCTTCAACCTTCGGTAGGGGGTATTTCTCAATTTGCAAAAATGGATTTATTGTTATCTTATAATCGCCGCAGATTCTTATTTTAGAATCCTTTTTTAATATGGGCACTATAGGACTAGCCCATTCACTAAAGTCGACCTTACTGATTATTCCCAAAGATAATAACCTGTCCAACTCATTTTCAACCTTTTGTTTGATCGCAAATGGTAATGGACGAGCCTTTACAAATTTTGGTGTGTGGTCTTTCCTTAACCTAAGTTTTAATTCGTAATTCTTAAGTGTTCCTAAGCTGCCATCAAACAAATCTTTATAATTTTGCAAAAGTGCATTCAAATCGGTATTACTACTTATAGCTATTTTATTTAAATTGACATACTTAGAACAATCTATTTTAAAAACTCTAAGCCAATTACGACCTATCAAAGGAGGACCACCCTTGTTGATTACATATAATTTCAAATTATTAATACTATTTGAATTTGACTCAACATTTACAGTGATATATCCAGTTGGCACAATATTACTTACTTACTAACTTAATACCAACTACGATCATACAAATGTTACTAGTAATAGTACTAAAACATAATGCGACAAATACAAACTACACATACATAACACTAATTCTGTAGCAATTTGCTTCAGCTTAAATTCCAATAACTTTCAAATGCCGCTTAAAATCGCACATTTGCATAACGGCGCATTTTTCATTATGATGGAACAGTGTTCCCAATAGAAATACGATTTTTGACTAAAACTAAACTAACGCCACTACCACCTATATTTCTGTCGCAAACTTTTTAATTAACTAATCATTGATTAAATTTGTTCGGTGCAATTCAATTCATATTTAATTCGTAATTAAATTTAATCTTTGATTAGTTAATTAAAATGTTAATCACAGACGGTGCAAACGGCCGTAATAGAATTTAATCGTAACTCAAGTAATAAAATTGAGGCAATTACACACAGCCAATAACGCAGAATATATCTACTTATTGTTAGTAATTAGCACTAAGGAATTTGCGTAAAGTACATTCATCAATTTGAAATAGTTCCGTTTCATCGGCAGGCCGTTAAATTATAATAAATGGATTAATTGGCGTCTTGCGTGGCGCGAACATTGAAATAAACCATTAATATGATTATGGCAACGGTCGCCGTTAAGAGATGCAGGAATGCATTCATTACGAACTGGTCAACATTGGAAGGCGCGCCACTTGGCGCTCTCTACTTCTATATAAACATGGAGGGATTACGACGCTTTAAGACGGTCTGAAAGACGCCACACAGATACTTCCTTATTTGCGTGTGCTGAAAGTTCGGTATAGTGATTTGATTATAGCGCCAGGCAACGATGACTGCTATTGTTATATCGTAAGTAAAAGTTGATTTTAAATTCTGAAGTGGCAATAGCGAAGAATTGCATAATTCTAGTTAATTTCGTAATACCGCAAATACTAGGACATCCTAAACATAAAAAAATAGAGAATCAAATGTTTTTGTTGTTTTGTTGAAACTAACATCCAAATTATCGATGGTGATTTTCACATTTTACTTGTTCCAAAATGTAAAAATAACTCGATTCAAAATTATTGTATTCTTTGTCGATATATTCAGTAATTAATATTAATAGTATAAAATATATTGGTCTCTCTAGGTTCTGTAAACTGCAAATATTTCTTTTAATTTTTATTCCAATTTACTACTTAATTTTCACAATCCTTTCATGTTCTTATAATAATTCTTAAATTGATTAAATATGCTATGGTAAGGATGTTTCTTTTGGAATAAGTTTAGTTTATTGAGATTATTGTACCACTCAACCCTTTGTTTGTTATATACTATGCATAAAAAAAAGTATTACACAAAGTTGTAAGTGCATTTTTATTGTTATGAAAATGTCTTCATTCTAACTAGAATATCGTGTGCCATTTTTAACAAATTAAATGCGAATCCAAGCTCCACAAATCTTCGATTATTTATGCAACTAAAACTACAAGTACTGCATACATAGCGATGCGTAATTCAAAATTGTTCGCTAATAATTTTTCATTCAATTTTAGTGTAGTGTAGTTTCGGTTGCATAAACAATTGAAGATTTGTGGAGTCTAGATTCGTATTTATTTTTTAAAGATGGTACCAGATCATTGATATAGCAAATTATTTTATCCGCTGTTTTCTACTAGTAAATGGATGATAGTATATAAATAGTTCATTCCATTTTATTTATTATAAGTATCTTTAGAAGTAGTTACATGTTTTGGCCTGTATTAGCCATCTTCAGGCTATCTACACTGTTAAATGTAAGTACAATTATCTTAATAGAGGGGTGGCGAGGTTTAAAATATTGTAGATTAGTTCTTTATTTTAACAATATATTTTTCTCCGTGTATGCTAAGAGAAATGAAAATGTTATTTCAACATTCTGCATTTTCGGTTAGATCAGATAAAATAGCTTTTTTTTTGTATAACCACACCCAAGTGTGTACTTCTATATGACTAGAGTGCATGCAGTGCTACGGCAATTTGAGAGGAGAAGGATAGGTGTTTCATCCTGTTCCCCACAAAATCAACATTCAGATTCCTTTGCGAATCCAAGCTTACTCAGATGTCCTTTCAGTTTGCAATGGCCTGAAAGCATTCTTGTTAATATATGAATATTGTTTCTTACTCAGGTTGATGCATTCTGTAAACTCTTTCTGGTTAATAGATGTCCAGAAGAATTTTACTTTGCCTCATTCCCTGGAGATTCTCCCGTAATTAGATTTTCTCTGCCTCCATTTCTCTTTTCAGTTTCTTTAGTATTGTACTGCTACTTATCTCGCAAAAGGGTTCGATATGAATCGGGCGCATTTTCTTTAAGCAAAACATTTTCAAATTGCTAGCGCTTCCGGTTATACTGAAAGTCACCATCTACTTTGTTATTTTAAATTGAACACTCTGTATATTTCTACATATTTGAGTATACCTATTTTTAAGCGGCCGTTCTGGAGTTTTTCCACTTTTTTCTAAAAACATTTATTCAAAAATTAGAAAGAACACTCGAGGACATTTTTAGGTTGTCAATCTAGGATCCAGAATATGTTAAACAACATGTTGGAGTATGTTTTGGCGCCGAGAACAGCTGTCTACATTGTGGGGTTACCTTGCCATGGTGCGTTAACTTTCTAAATTTTGAGGAGCCGTATCTATTTTTTTTTTAAATAGCACCCCCATATCTTATTACTTAGTCGTCTTCGGCGATCTAATTCTACATCTTTTGTATGTCACATATACTATACTTGAGATTTATTGTTTAAAAGATAATGGATTTTTTTTAAAAGTGCACACTTACTTCATCGGTACTCATCTAGTGTGTCATGAAAAACATGTATTCTGAATGAATTACTGTCAAACGCTGTCAAAGTCCCAATTCATTAATTCGTGTTCAGCTATAACGTAACATAAATTGTGGCAAATTGTCTTGACACCCACATTACAGTTTACTTTGTTGTTAAATCTTTGAAATGAGTGTACAAGCAAAGGTTGTTTCCACTGTTGCCAGATTTTTTACTTATTTGGCTTGGTGGACTAGATGCTGTTTTATATCGTATATGAAGTCAAAAAACAAATATTATTTAAAACATATTTTCCTTGCAAACGACCTTTGTGTTGCTATAGTGTAATCTTCACTGTTTAAAGCCTCCTCTTAAGCCACTTAACGGGTAATTATTAATTCACAAGCATCAAACAACGCAATCAATTGGGACTTTGATAGCGTTTGACAGAATTTCATTGAGAATGCATGTTTTCCATGACACACTGGGTAAGTATCGATGAAGTATGTGTGCACTTTTCAAAAAATCATAATTATCTCTTAAACTATCAATCTCAAGTATAGGACATGTGGGATATAAAAGATGTAAAAATAGACGACGAAAACGACTAAGTAATAAAATAGGGGGTTCCATTTGAAAAAAAAACTAAGATTCGATTCTTCAAAATTTCGAAAAGTTAACATGCCTTAGGAAAGTAGTCCCACCATGTAGACAGTTGTCCTCATACTCCAACACGTTGTTTAAGCATATTCTGGATCCTAGATTGACAATTCTAAAAAAGGTGTTCTATGATTTTTCGAATAAATGCTAGAGCAGATGTTTTTAGAAAAAAATAGAATTACTTCAGAACGGCTGAATCAAATTACAAAAAGTAAAGGCATTAATAAAGCTTCAAAATAGCTAAATCCAAATACGTAAAAATATACAGATGTTCAATTTAAAATTACGAAGTAGATGGTGACTTCAGGTATAACCCGGAAACGATAGAAATCTAAAATATTTTATTTAAAGAGAAGCAATCGGTTATGTCTAATTTCTAATTTTCAAATTTCATTTTGCCTAGAACTCCATGAACCTCTGACGAACGATCTCGCTGAGACATCCTGTATAAAAACCGATTTATTGAATGGTGAGATGAGTTTTTTCATATACTACGTCAGTACTCCGCAACGCTTTCTCAACCTCGGCACACCCAAACCGCTCACAGTATTTTTGCGGCACACCATATATGATAAAAAAAGAAGAGCATGTCAATAAATTTTCAATTCAACCTTGCATTTTTTTTGTTAAGTTCATTGAGGTGCTCAAAATATGTCAGCCATGTTGCAAGTTTGGCTATCCACTGATGATCTTCGAATAGGTAGTACAGTTTAAGCATGTTTTGATTGAACATGAATTGACTAACCTCATCGCGAAGCTCAAATGATCTTGCTAGAACTTTGCCTTTGGATAACCAACGCACTTCAGTAAAAAACATAAGGAATGATAATTTGATCCCATTGCTTGGCAGAGTGCTTGAAAAATTCACAAATTTGGGGCTCCTGTTTTAATAATATTTATAATGTTGACGCACTCGTTCATAGTTTGCAATAGTTCTGCTGATAATATCTTGACCATCAGTGCTTTACGATGTATTCAACAATGGATAATTTGTACTGTTGGATTTTGTCTTGTTGCACACGAGACAAATCCCTTTTATTGCCCATCATTGCTGCAGCGCCGTCCGTGCACACACTAACACATTTATTCACTGAATATGAGTTTCAAAAGAATCATTTGTTGCTCGCAAAATTTTTTCGCCGGCAGTTCGCTTCCGGAAGATCTTTGCAAAAATAAATAATGTTCTTTTATTGAATCCTCATCAACGAAACGTACAACACTTATTATTTGTGCTCGTTGTCTAATAATATCTGTTGTTTCGGCGATTTGAAGTGCAAATTTATCAGCTGATAGTGGAACTTTACTCACTTCAGTCACTTCTTTAAGCTCTAACATTAATCGAATGATTTCCATGCATACAGGCTTTATAAGCCTTTCTCCAATAGTATGCGGTTCCTTTTTTTTCCTTAGCAATTAACTTTTGACGCACTTCTACGCTTCACGAAACTGTGCCCGAAGACCTCATATAATTGCTTCTGCTTTAAGTTCTGATTAAAAATTCGCTGAAAATATTGTTTATCCTTATTGGCGCAGTTGGATGTTTTGATTTTAGATGGCGAATTAGTTTGCTTGGAACTATTGCTTCGTTAGAAAGCTGTTCTCTGCAAATTACACACTCTGGTTCCGGATTCGTCTCTTTGCCACACCATGAGAAGCCGTACTAAATGTAATCTTCGTGGTATTGCCTTTTCACAAACTTCGTTTTCTTATCGCTCGTGCTGGGTTCATTTGTGAGTGACGTTGGGCGTTCTCTTTTTAAAAACTTGTCTATTACTACAATAGTATACGATAAATATAATCAAAGTTATCGGTGTAGATATGAGAATACCTGAACTAAATAAAACGAAACAAAAAGCGATATTATATAACGTTTTTTTTTGATATCCAAACTTCGACTGTCTTATTTTACCATTTATAGAACCTATTACATATTAACTTTATTCGAAAAAACATGATGCATGAATAGGTTTTCCTTTTGGAATATATTGCTGTGTTTCATAAGAGGGAAAACCACCAACCATATTGAAATGCAGTTATTATTTTATGTACACACCTGTTTGTAAGTCCAGTATAATTTGGATTAATTCACACTAGTTGTCATGGAAGTTGAATATAATTTATCGTCTGATAGTCTGGTAGCCGTGGTATCTATTTTGATTGAATGGGGAGTGACTTAATGTAATTCGTTGTGAAAAAATGATGAGAATCCTTGGTGACGGGGTTGTTGATAAAAAAAGCTAGAGAGAGATATTTTTATTTTTATCAAGTGTAATGAGTTAAGTGGTTTTTCCTGTCTTACGTCTGGTATTGAAGGGGATCTTCTATTCAAATTCTTGTAATCATTCTATCCTGGAAATATACAAAAGAAACGTGAGGATTGTTCGACATTATAAGAAATTTTGCTGTATTTACTACACCTGGGTGTTTCTTCTCCGTGGGAGTGTGCATGTGTTACATCCTGAATGTAACGAAGGAGGTCTGTTTCCTGAATTTTCCTGCTACCGATGTTATCCCTCCTGGCCTGGCCCTTTTAGCTGTATATACGAGCGAATCTGGATTGTCACTACAAGGAAATCACAGTTGGAGGTATTCTGATGTCCGTGTAAACCGGTAAACGAGGTATTTGGTCAAAACATTGTTAAATTTTCGTATAAATGAAATTATTACGTCTACGGTGTTTTGAGGTTATCATCGCATCGTATGTGATTTAGAATATAAAACTGTTATAGGTTGGCACACGTGGTTGGTGGTATTCAATTCTCTTATGATAGCGCGGGAGATTTTAAAAGTTCATATTTGAATAAAAGGGTCTTAATTATACTGGATAATTAATAATACTTGTTTGAATATTTTCAATAACTGTACTCACCTTGGGAGTAAGAGTTCTCATGCTATTTATATGTCTTTGATATAAACTTAACAATAAATTATATAACTGATTAATGATTACACTGTTTTATTAATGGAAGTTCATTCGATACATTGAATTATTAAGAGTTAAATTATAAATTCAGTATTTAACAAAGTAAGGGCATAGTAATAAACAAGTTGGTGATTCAGGAGAGCCGAGGCGTACAGCCGTCAGCACAGCGGGTTCGTAACTGTAGAATATAATAAAGGTAGTCTCCTCATTGGTTAGCAAGGGTGGGGATTGTTAGTATGTATGTTCTGGAGTGGTAAATCTTAGATATCTTGGACGTATACGGGATTTCATAGCATCTAGTGGATTGAGTTTGCATTGTGTTTATCATTGTAGGAAGGTATCTGCAAAGAAAAGGCAGATATAATTTAAAAGCTATTTATTTATTTACCTTTTGCTTGTTAAAACATATACCCCTGGAGAATCACAATAATATATAAATATAGGGAAAACAAAAATTTGCACAAGTTATAGATATCGCTCCGCGGCACACCTAGAGTGGCTTCTTGGCACACCAGTGTGCGCGGCACACCGGTTGCGGAGCACTGTACTACGTCACTCTCTGGTAAATAATTAGATGTGTTTATTGGAATATGTTGTTTAAAATACAAATACTAAAAGAAGGTACTTTTTCTAATTTGAAGGGGTATACAAAATTAATGATTGTTTGACATGTAATTGGGTACAATACATCATAATGAACATAAAAATAGCAACAAACACATTCACAATGAGGAAGTAGGTCAAAATTTATAGTAAATAAATTCGTCAAATGAATAAAAGCAAGTTGCGATGGATTGTAGTTAAATGGAGGGAGCTTCAATATACATGAAAGTCAATCTATTGAAAAAGGAGAAGCCTATGAAATCTAGAGAGAACTTTTATAGAAAAAGGTATCAGTTTTAAGAAGATTATCAGTGTTGCAGTTGCAGGTGTTCTAAGAATGAATGTTCGTTCCATAAATATGTTTACTCCTATATTTATACACTATATTCACTGACTCAGAAATAATTAAGGAGTATAAGGTTAATTTTTTTTCGAGGAACAAAATAAGATATGAGTAAATTCGTCCCAACGTGAATCCCAACAAGAAACACGTTATCCCAGCGACACTAAAAAAATGCAAAGTAAACTCTTCTCGCAGTATGTTCTCAAGGTTTTGTCTTATACATAGTAAAAAAATACTGTGATATTACAACAAAATGACTATTGTTTTGCAGTATTCTTATGGTAACATCGTTTTTAAAGTAGGCTTGCTATATTCGTCTGGTGTCAGCCGTAAATTTACGAACAGCAACATAATTATAATTCTCTTAATATGAATATTACTGTTAAAACTATAATTTTACACTCAGATATTTACGATAGTGGGTAGACGGGAGAATTTGTTTCTGAACGTGATCTGTCCCAAGTACATTACACCGACAGTGTCTTCTCTCTCATATGTATTCTGCAAGGCATGTTGCTCTTTCTTTACGTTCAGTGTAATATAAATGTCACACAATTATTTCCAAACGTTGATATTCTCATTTTTTTTCTCTGAAGATTTGGCCAATATTTTTGCAGAAATGTCTTCTGATTATAAGCAGGTTGTATTCGAAAATGATGTTTCTTAAACGTTCTAGGACAAGCTGGCAGTTATGAACAGCAAAACATCGCGTGCAAATACGTTACACTACTTTGATGTAACTAGATCTTTCTGCAACTTTTTAGTCTGTTACTAAGAATAAATTTCATATTACATTGAACACTTATACAGAACAAACATTGGAATTTTAACAAAAAGCATTGGTAGTATTTAGTGTACTTTTACATTCTTGTGCTTAACCATAAATTTACAAAGGGAAAGCAAGAAAACAAGCTCTTGATCCTCACAAAATTCTTTAATATAACAAGACCGGTTTCGCTCTAGTCGAGCATCCTCAGGCCAGAATTCCAAATCAGTTTAAAATTAGTCAAGATTTAAAAAATATAATTAAAATGGGCAAGTGCAATGTAAAAAGTGAAATACGTAAATAACACATTAAAAAGGGCAATAACACACTCATTGAAACTAAACAACACTTTAAAATAATTTAAAAGAGGTTTTAACACTTGGCACTCATAATATAAAATGGATAACACTATGGATGTTATCATAAATTTACAGCTTGATGTAAATTTCCTTAGAGGCTTGTAAAATTACAGTAATATTCGAGGCAGAAAGTTACCAGGAATATTACTATAATCTATTACGTGTTTTTATCGTACAGGAAAAAAAACGTACGACTTCTATCGTACGGTAAAAAAAAACCTACGTAATTCTAATAATAACACGCTGACGATAACCCTGTTAATAACGTTTCAATGTGCTTGGTCCACATTAACAACCAAAAATCTAACATCGATGGAAGATAATAGAAGACAAGAAGAAATATAGCAACTTGTGTTTGGTTGTGTTTGTGTTTTAAGAATGGTTACATTAGCATTAAACCACTCACAAATTTTAAAAATGTCGGCATTCTTTAATTTTTCTAAATCATCACGATCTGAAGCATACCATGCAAGAGAAATACCCAACTATGAAATTTTATAATCTATATAAAACCGTACTTTTCAAGTTTGCTAAGCAGAAGAGAATGGGGAACACAATCAAAAATTTTAGATAGATCGCAAAATACGGTGCAAGTCGAAAGAACAGAGACTGGCCTGTAATCTGACAACGCGAACTCATTCCCACCTTTACAAACATGACGGAAAGATTGAATATTGAAGTAAAAGATTAATGAAGTCTACAAAGAAATTCCGAGCCCGGGGTGGTAATAAAAGTAAAAATTGTGCGGAGACGCCGTTGTGGCATTTGGAACTTTTATTTTATTGTAATAATGCCATTCTGGGCTCGTTTTTTGAAAAACTGATTGTTACTTAAATCTTTATATGTGGTTTCAATTGTCTATTCGGCTTGCTGTAGTTTTTAAGTGGTGGTGTGACAACAGAATCATTTTTAAAAAAACCAAATTGAGAAAACGTGGGATGTATTGTATATTAGGGCGAATAAAGGTGTTCAAAATTAAAAACGTAAAATATTAAAAGTTTCATTATGTATGCATGCTTTTTATATAGTACAGTACACGTTAAATAAAGGGTATAAATCCATAAAATAAAATTTACGTTAAGGAACTCACTGGTTTTGCTTTTGAATTCGTGTTGAGAGAAAGAGATGAAATGTCTAACTTATTACCAACCTACTGTGCATTTAGATATGATAAATTAACCAGTCCGATAGCAGGCGTACTTTGCTTACGCTACACTGTACGCACCAATGAATTTCATTTTTTAAATATTTGCAATGGAAATTATTAGCAATCCATATTTGGAAGCCGGATTCTATTGTTGAGTTCGAGTAACTCGTTCCTTCCATTTATAAATTTTCAATAATTTATGCATAATGAAATAAATATTGTGTACTGGGTGGCTTTTTTATCTTAATGAGTGATCAAAAGCGTTGTGAATGCCTAACAAGATTACAAATATGATCGCAATAATGAAAAATTAATTAAAACTATAATAACTCGAAAAGTAAAAGAGATAGAAGAGACATAGACTTGCTTAATAAAAATCAAACACTTGTTAATGAGAATCCAATGATGTAAAATATACAGGGTGTTGTACTTAAAAAAGTTTTTTGTAGATAAGTTTTGTCGTTCGAAGTTGACTGAGTTTGCGCTTCAGTAACGAACACCCAGTATATTAAAAATACAAGTATAAACACACCTGCAGGTATAAGTAGTACCTACTAAATATTTTCAAAATTTCATTCACTTAGTCTAAGTGGTAATTAAATTACAATCGCTTTTCTTAAACAATGTAAGCTACATAATTTTTAGAAAATCAAAGATATCTTGGACATTTATGAGTTTAACGCTAAAGTATGTTGTATCTTATGTTTTTTTTTAAATTTGCTGGAGGTTTTAAAAATGTAATAATGTTCGGGGTATTGTATTTAAAAAAAGAAAGTTGAAGGCCGCACCAAGATTACGAAACTACTGTTTACGAATTATAAAGGAATTCCCTGCTGATGGAACACTCTGTATATATATTTTTCGGATTTGAAAAGTCACTCCGCCTCATCTGCAGGAGTTGGTATGGGAGCCTGAGATGGTATTTACAATAATTTTTTGATTCGATACATGGTTTTCATGATATGGTATTGTATTAAAACATAAAAATCACCTGGTATGTCATTAAATAATACATTATAACATGTAGAGTAATTATGCAGATTGGGAAATGGGAAAATAAATAAATGTAATTGTAATTCTGACATACTGGAATTGTACGGACAAGACAATGAATCCCAATGATGTTTTATGTGCGAATTTGCAAATGTTATGAAATATAAATTTTATAGTTTGTATTCTTTGCAAAACCATTTCACTTTAAAGTAGCATTAGTTAAACAAAGTTTTAATATAACTTATTTCATTTCAAAGTAAAAATACCCTTCATTCTATTGTAATCTCGTAAGTGTAATGCTAAAAAACGGAATTTAACACAAACAATTTTTTGCACGTTATCATCGATATAAAAATTAGAATGTTTGACCTTAAGAATTTATTAGTCTGTAAATAATTTATTATATCATTACTATGTGCTACGTTTTTCATAACTGGGATTGACCCAATTATGACAAATATTTTAGTAGATAGGTTTGACCTTCATTCAGTTGCACTACCTTCTAGGAACGTTGTATGATATTTTTTAAGTAATTTTTATCATATAACAGTTGAATTTAATTATAGATTTGTAGTGGATTAGAAATTTAGAACATTCTTATCTATAATAACTTAAAGAATAAATGATAAATACTCACATATTGGAGTCTATATATGTTACGATGTCTTCCTTGCATCCCAGCAATTATAGCTTTTAAGAAAGGGGATCTTTTTTTCTCAAGTAGGCAATTACCAAATTGCAGTTTCCTTTATGTGACAAATTGAAAATCTGTTATCTTGCATCTCTATAAAAAAAACGAGTAAAAAAAGCTCTATTTAATTGAATGTCTTGGGTCTTGGTGTTCCATTTAGTGTTAATTAATCTCTAGAGGTCGTACGTTCTTGCGTAATTCCCTGATTACAATAGCTCATACTACATACATATATGTATATGAGATATGCATGTTTTGTGTACCTACATATTACATGCTTTGGTTAATACCTCCTTGTTCATATCCGTAATGATCTTGGGAAGGGGTGTATAAAATTGCGAGTATAAATAGGTAGAATACATAAATATGTATGTCAATTGTTCGTATCTAAAGCCATTGCGTGCTACAGTGATATTTATGATCTGTTTAGTGATGCAATTAGGTCTGAAAACGCCTTGTAGACGCTTTTTTATTTCGCGTTTCGTTGCTAGATTGATTAAAAAGGATTTGCCCGCTACTAAGTTAATTAAAGAGAATGCTTTTAATAAGGTTATTCTATGTAGTTTTATGTAAAATAGGGGATTTTCTTCTGGTAGTTGATATTCTTATAGTGATTTTATTTTTTTCACAGTTTACTTTTATTTCTCAATATAGGAATTTATATACAATGCGGATCTAGTCGACCGGTCCATGTGTATATTAGTTATGGTTGACCTACTGTAAGTAGAAAAAGTAACGTTGAACTCCTAACAAGTCCAATTAATTATGGTAGTTCAGGAAGAGTCTATGGATACTGAGTTTCCATGGCCATATTAAGATATAGATTTTTAAGCAACAAATGCCGACAAATTGTACGATTATGATAGTGAACAATCATTCATCGTCGCGATACACAGATGTCTTTTTTCGATGACCTTTCTGGGAAACCAATGAAGATAAAAAGTTGCAGCAAAATTCGGTGGAATTGGGACGATGTTGTACATAAGTCAACGTAACTCTTTATTAATACCCTATTACCTCTACTTCCCATTTCTTTTTAATTCAAATCATATTTTTCGCAAATTTTCGGTAGCTAATAGGTTTATAAATACGATCAAATGTATCGATTTGAGATATCCTCAATATATGAAATAAACTGCGTGCTAAAAAAACTGCAACACTTCGAAGGAGGTTAGTCACAAACCTGAATTCTTAAGAAAAAACTGGTTGCATGTAAAAAGTCACTGATAATCATCTGTCAGAACTTCATACACGAAGAGGAAGTAGAAATTCTCCTCTGGCCTGCTCGCTCTCCGGATTTAAACCGATCGAACATCTGTGGAATATGATCGATCGCTACAATCAGAATGTTTATCACAAGCCAACAAATCACCTTGCTGAAACTTCAACGTCATCTACATAAGCCTGGGGTGAGACCCCACAAGATGCCATTGATCATCTCATTGAAGAGTATGCCTTGTAGAGTTAGACAGTGCATAAATAATCGTGTTTTTATCGTGACATTTTATAGATAAATTTTTGCTGATGGTTGGTATTTTTTCTAATTGGTATAATTTATTACTGAAAACTAGGAGTTATGATTTAGTACTTGAAACATGCCAAAATTTCAGCTTTGTGGCTAAGCTCCTTCAAGGTGTTGCAATTTTTTTAGCACGTAATCTATGATTTATAACTTATGATCCACATTATTATAACAAGAATAACAGGAGCGCCAATGAATAAGTGGCAATTGTGGAATTTGACAGAAAAACGCATAATAAAATACGTAATAATATGCAAGCATAAACAATTGAAGAATTCTGGGCTCTATTTTTTTTAAAATTGCATATTGACATTTGTTCATTAGGGTTCCTGTTATTCTTGTTATAGTCATGCAGATCAGTTTGACATTTGAAAGCTAATAGCGGCTAAAGTAATATTCTATAGAAGCGGTATACTCAATCATTTATGAGATAGTGAATAATTTTTCAAAATATGAGGATATTTATTATTATTAAAATATGGGAAAAAATCTTTGAGAGAACAGGTTCAGTATATCTAACAATCTCAAAATTTATTTTGTAGTAGCATCACTGTCGAATTTATACATTGATTTTTGGAACTTCGACCCGATGACCTTTCCTTTTGGCGGGAAATTTAAATTATCTGTATTACGTAAATACAAAAGTTTTACAAAATATTAGTGATTTTTTTTTTTATGAACGATGTGGTGATGAAGTATTTGAAAGCAGAATATTTCCTTCTAAATAAGTGAACGCGTAATAATCATATAGCGGCATTAGCAGTACAAGTAAATCTACGTCTTCTAATTTGATGTTACCATAAAACTATAAACATACTCGACGGAATGCGTTTATGGGTTATAAAGACGCTAGTGTGTTAATAGATTTATAAGCGACTTGTATCGGCATATTGTAAGTCAACAAAAAGGCGATCAATGTGCAATTAAAAAAAAATAACAACAAATTCGTTTCTGGAGGCTTTTCTGGATTCGCCCTTTGTCAAACTCGTTTTCAAACTGGGATTC
This sequence comes from Protaetia brevitarsis, assembly GCA_004143645.1. Taxonomy (NCBI): domain Eukaryota; kingdom Metazoa; phylum Arthropoda; class Insecta; order Coleoptera; family Scarabaeidae; genus Protaetia; species Protaetia brevitarsis. The sequence goes on along the minus strand of RXPK01002767.1, from coordinate 40,334 downwards.
CTCTAATAAAACTCTTACGCATTGGGAACACCACTGTATGGGTATATATTAGACAGCATTTAATATGTTAATTATAAATTGTGATGTTGGGAAGAACATACATTCTCCTGAACGATTGCAGGTATTGAAGATGCCAAAAGAAGATCTTGCAAGTCATTTGTAAATATGCGATCTTCAAAACGAACACTGCAAATTCAACAATTTTGTAGATTGTGCTGATTTACGTCAGTGCGGTTAGCCGCTAACACCTAGCTTTAGATTGTTAAAGAATATTTATTAGTGCTTCTAAGGAGCTTGTATGTGAGCGACATTCTTACAAGATTGGATATCTAAAGAAATGAAAATCAGTGTATTCATAATAACCAGTTTTATAATTTTTGAAGGAGCAACGAATACCAGACATTGTCAACGAATAGCAAAACTTGAACACGTTATTGCACTGATAAATACAACCACAACCCTTTTTGACGTTGCCATAAACATGTATCCATAACAACGCTAACTACCGTCCCGACTCCTAGGATTATATTAAAAATATGTTAAACGGACAAAAAAAAAACACACACGAAATGGTATTTTTGAAATAATGTATACATAAGTTTTAAATTTGTATTCGTGAATGACAAGTATTGACAAGTCTGTCAACTAATCATATGGAAACCAAAATAATGGTGTCCAAAAAACAGTAATGCCGGCGAGTGACGCTACTGCTAGTACCTATACTGTGGCCGTACTCTTTAAATTTTCCGTTATGTCAGTGGTTACGTGATACGTAACAAAGTAAATTTTGAAATTCTAAGACCCATGTTTACAATACTTTAACAATGAAAAACTTCTTGTATGTTGTCGATCACTGTATAAGTTTTTTGTTTGAAATCACGCCCTGAACAATAATAAATCACCCAGACTAATTATATGGTTTATTAACAACATTTACTCTATTTATTTCTAGGGGGTTCTTCTATCACTATTTATCCACAACGTTTCATCTCAATCGTTCAATCCTGCTATCCTCCAGGACAGCAGAGACTTGCCGAAAGTAGACGGCAGATTCGGCTTCCTTTACCGTACCGAAGATGGCATAGCTCACGCTGCAAGGGGAGAACCTGGCGGTCAAGTTCACGGTAGGTTCACTTACACCGACCCTACGGGTCTGAAAGTTAATTTTAACTACAACGCCGGATCGAAAACTTCACCGGGTTACAATTACAACGAACCCTTATCGGCATACGAACAAAAGAATTACGCACAGAAACCCTCTGCCGCGAGGAATCAGCCAACCCAGTATGAGGAAGAATACGATGACGGCTCCTACAGAGAAGAACCGCAGCAACAACAGTACGAATATGATCAGAGGAGTAGATCACGTCCTCCAAGTGTTAGAGGCAATAACATCAATGCCTATTAAGAAGACGTTAGTCCATGGTAGAAGCACAGTACGCTTGTGAAACTATAAAATAAGGATGTAGTAATTATAAGTACAAATAAACGTAGAATTAAAACTTTTGTATCGAAAATTTATTATATATTATATATATATTCTATTTATAAAAATAAAGATTGCTTATAATGGCTATATACTTTTAATCGTCAAAGTATGTACTCCAAACAATGGGACGTGGCGTTCATACGTAAATGTACTTGCAAATATGGAGCAGTATACATCATTATTTAGTCGCTCACTTATTGTATGTATATACCAGGTTTAAGGATACATGCGCCAATATGTAGCAATGATCAGCGACTAAATAATAGGCAATTCCACAACCAAATAAATTATAATAGAAATTCGACTGGCTACAACAGAACGTCCGAAAGAAGAAGAGGGAGTTATGTTAATCATTACCGGACCAGATCAAGCATTGATAATACAAGAAGATCTGAAGACGAACAAGGAGAAGCTGTAAGTAAAAACCAATTCGCAGGCGGAAAAACGTCAATTTACAACAACTGAATACCATACACGTTAAGTTAGTAAACAACATGACTGCAGTACCATTTTAGTTAATAATTTTCTAGTTTTATACAATAGTTTAAGTAAATTTCATCAATATCCTCTGGAATTAATAAGCACCAAGGTGCTATAGAAAATACACTTTTCCCTGCAATTTTTCTTCTTACTTACTATGATAATATATCATCAAAATTGAACATATTTCTATAGAATGTCTTATCTTATTACTATACAATGTCTTATTGGTACATCTGCAGAAATACCACTGGTAAAAGCACGTATTTAATCAGAGATATTAAAAAAGCATCAAATTACTATCAACGAAATACAAATTTTAGCCACTAATCGAAATAAAGTGGAAGTATTTAGCGTAAATTAAACTTAAAAATCACTAGGCATGCAGATAAACATAGCTTCATTTTACATTTCAATTGAATGTATTTTAATTGCATTATGGATTAGTTAACCTCTGAAGATGTAATTTTACATTTAATTTTTTTTACAAAAATCATTTTGTTTGACTCCTAAGAAGGAGAATACAATGTATAGAAGGTAAAAAGGACCGTGAAATTTTATTAGACTTATCAAAAAGTAATATGAACGGTATGAAGGGTTATTCTAACAGTAATATGAATTTATTAAAAATTACCGGATAGAAGGTTGTAATCGAATTGATTTTTAATAAATAAAAACTTGACTTACTTTTTTGACATATCTGTATTTCTTTAATAATAACATCGCCGCCTTATACATTTTTAAATATATAGCAAACGTATTAACGCAAATGAAGATTTTATAGAAACAAAGAATAAATATTCTGCGTGCATAGTAGATACTGTCACAGAATTTATCAAGAAGTTTGAATTAGAACAAGAAGTAGAAAAGATGTTAATTAGAATGTTATGAGACAATAGAAGGTCTTATAATGAAGAGGTAATATTTGCCGAGAATTACTGTCATATATTAAAAGTGGATCAGTCCCCGCTGAATTGTAAAACATCTAATTCACTACCTACACAGAGAGAAATGCTTGCATCAAGAAATTAGATTCTCTCCAAAAACCAGTCTCTATTGAAGAAAATATTTTTAACCCAAGACTAAAAATATATTTAATATGAGAAAATATTTTTCTTAGAATTTTTTAGACACGCATGTATACATTGATTTAAAACTTTTTCCTTTTAACGGAAAATGCAAGCACCTGTATTCAAGCTGAGTGCTTTTTTACGCGAAGTATTTTAGTTTTATTCATGTTCCCACGTGCATAAGTCTCAGATACACAAACAATAATGAACAAAAGTGAATATTTTCGGCGAGGTTAAAGAAATTTCAGAGATAATTGGAATCTTTTTAGTTGATGCTGATTTACTTATAGGCCAAGGAACTTTGCAGCAGTATGTAGTGTTTGAAGGTTTTAAAACTGTTATACACGGGAAAAACGACCTTATTGTTTTCAAACATTTTTCATGCATTTATAGTTACAGTTACTAGATTATTACTTGATTTAGGAATATTAAAAATATTCCTTTATTTAATCAAACAAATAATTTGGTTAATAGATTTATTTGAAGCTAGCGCAGTATTTATTAATTTAATTAAATATTTACCTGGAAGTAAAAATAAATATCGCATTTTATTTTCGTATAACAGTTTTTTATCCCCATATAGTACAGCAGATGAGCAGATATACTTATGTGTAGTACAGAAATTGCCGCGTAGATGGCGCATCTCTTATTATATTCCAGTAACGGATAATATTTCGCACAAAATAAGCTGGAACTACGATCATAACATACTAATCTGGTATATTTACTAGATCAACATCTGATAGGTGTCATCGCCATTGAAAGAAGAACGATTTCTTTAACGGCACACAGGGTGCTAAGGATGGTCACTGCAGCAAACTCTCCCAATTCTACTAGGATTTACACCATTCTAACGGCAAAATCCCTCCTTAGTGCATGGACTTTTCGAGATAATTCATTTTCATTTCGATTAAATGATCACGGCATTTTGTTGTGTTTACGTTTAAGTCTAAAATGAATAAATGTTATAAGAAAAGGTAAAACCTCTTGAATCAAAATGCTTACGGTTTTCTGCCAATCTGCATAGTTTTCAATAAAGAAGACTTGAATCAACTATCAATATCTTTCACTTAAAAGAATAAACTGTTTCAGTGAAAAATATATTATTTCCAAAGAAATGCGTAAATTTAAAATTAAATTCCTTTTCAAGGAAACACCAAATCATGTTGGCCATATAGAAAACGCAAAAACTTTTGGTTTAATGCAATTCCTTTTAAATGAAAATGATATTTCTCTCAGTGTGATTTCTAAAGAAAATCATTCTATTCGCTTCTTTCCCTCTATGAGGCTAAACAGATGTCCTAGTTATAGTTTTAAATTATTGTTAATTTAATATTTACATAGCAACAAAAACTAATTAATAAAACAATTTACTACGTTATTACTTCTGTCGTTCTAATGTTAAATAACCAATAAACTCGTATTCGTATTGTTTTTATTTTATGGGTTAAACTCTCGTGAGGCTAATCTGTCGTCTCGAACTGTATGTATTATAAATACAGATCTTTTCCTAAAAAAGAAAACGACTCGCTAACATAACTTTTCTTGGTATTCAGTTCATTTTGAGAACCATATTATATTATATATTATAATATTTCCCATTTCAAAAATGACTCTTGTAGGCGACTTGACATTTTTTCAACTTTAAAATTGATACTTCGTATTACTAAAACTTTAACCGCCTAGAACAACTGGAATTGTAGGTTACAATACTAGATAAACTCATATTAATTATATGTTTATGTAAATACGAACATCCTAGTTCAAAATAATTATAGGCACCCATATGCAAGCGCACGCTTCAACCAAATATGTAACACACCATATGTCAAGCGTTTGAATTTTATCAAATATGAAATTACCTTAATATTTATTATTATTTCAGTGATGTATGGATCTGAAAACCAGTAGCAGATCTATTGCGGTTTCTCTTTCGATAATTATATAATATACATTTAGGCACACGCCAAATACTTTTTAATACTATTTCCAACGTTTGTTTTAGATTTTGTTCGAATATAATGTTTCCACTAAAAGTACATAAAAAGAGTTTTCATTTTGTATATTTATTAGTGAAGCAATATTTGAATATCTTTAATATGGCTACTTTGATTTTAATAAGACTGTTACGGAAGTAAGTATGTAATTTATTTTCAATGATACCATTGGTGTAAGCAGTACAAAAGTTACATAAAAATATAGCATAAATCTAAATATAAACATGCAAGTCCATATAAAGTTAATTCAAAAAGACATGAAGAAAATAAAAAGAACAACCACAAAACACACACGAGTCTGCTGAGGCCCTCCTACGCGGTCATGAGGAAGGGTAATTCTAGTATTGTTTAATGCTATTTAAGAAAAAAAACTCATCTAGTGAATAAATGCGGAATAAAGGTTTAGCGCCTCTGTGTTTAATAACGACAAAGCTATTTTTTTAAATTTATGTTTATATCTAGGTATCCGTGGAATTAAATTCAGTACTTGACTTACGCTGTCCGATTTAATTTTGTAAATGTCCAGATATTAATTCAATCAATTAACTGAAGAAGAACGCATTGAAATTCTAATGGTGATTGGGTTTGGTGACCGGGTTAGAACAATGAAGAAGTATGCGATCTATTTAATAATTTGCATTAAGATCGGCATCCAACAACACGAACTGTCGTTGGTTAAACTTTGAGAAGGTTTAACTTAACCGGATATGTTAAAAATTTACCGAAAAGCGGACGACCAAAAGTCGCGACTAATGAAGTTACTGCTCAAGATATTGCATTACAGGATTTTCTACAAAAAATTCTACTACATCCCCCACATTGAACTGTGATATAAGTGAGCACCCTGTCCTTAATGTTAGAAGTTTATTATTAAACATTTCCAAATAGGTGGATCGGTCGCGAAAGATTCATTGGATGCCTTCCACGGTCTTCAGTTTTAAATCCCCTTAATTTTTTCTTTGGACTCATTTAAAATCTGTGATTTATACTAGACGTCCGCATCATCTGGACAAGTTAAGGCAAAAAATAATTGAAGAAATGCAATTAGTTCGTGAGGAGACTTTGGCACATGTCATTCAAGAATTCGTTCATATCACAAATAACACACATACTAGATGTGTATTTCAATGCAATAAAAGATCCTTACATCCAAATACACGAGGGTTTTCCTCCTGGAGATGTGAGGGAAAGGAAAGCATAGAGGTTATGCAAGCATAACTGCTCTGCTTGTATACATAAAATCCTTATTATAATGACATATCATGAAAAAAATCACCTTTTTTTAATCCTACAGCAGCAGCTAAAAGTTTTCAATGTAAATGTTATAATAGAAACAAATGTCAATCAAATCTCAAAATTCTATCGAAGAGGAAATTTTTTTTTTCCGATTTCTGGATTTAACTGTAAACACTTTAATTTTTTTTTGCAAAATCGAAGAAAAAGAAACGAAAGAGATTTTATTTTTCACGACACTGCCAATATTTCACATTAATTAAATATTTTAAAGAATTGTAATATAATCAATATACTGCGTATCATAATCATTGTTGATATAAGCAAAATGTTAGAAATATATTTTGATTATTTGCTTATAGAATAAAACATTAGAAAAGTATGCTGTATTAATAAAGGGTATACTTTGTACCTATATTACATAATGTATTCGTTATTATTTCATTTATTCATTTAGATTTTAGTGTAATTATAATTTTATAGGCACATCTGTCAATTCCCTTTCTTATTATAACAGATAAAAACTATGATAATACATTGCAATAAATTACCCATTGTTATAAAAAAAAAATAAAAAAAACAACAAAATTTAAAGTCACTGCTAAAGTCTTGTTTCGTACAAACGCCTATTGGGCATCAACATTCAACTGGTCGTTTAATTAGCAATTATAAGAGCACTTCAGAAAGGATGATTTTTTTTCCTAATGAGTCTTGTTTTTTCTGTAACATCTTCAGAATCAACTGTTGATTTTCTCAATTCTCTATTCATTATCTTCAGAAATGTTTCGTGTACAAATTGGTAGATACTAAATGTCATTCTGTTTAATTTAGATTTGTGGTTCATACACTTATATAATGTCAAGAAGTGATTGGTGATCATCTCGATTTCTTTTTGTTAACTTTTCTTGTTCTCAATAACATTTGCACTATTAGTTTTACTGAAATATTGAAATTGTTTATTTTTCGTTTCATTTTTATCAAGTTCTTATAAGACAAAAATCTGTATTAATAGAGCGTGATGACATAATTAGATGGAGAGTGAAGTATTTAACACAGATAAAGGAATATAGAGAGCAGAATCGACCTATATACTATTTAGATAAAACATGGATAAATCAACCCCATACGAAAGGAAAAGTTTGGGTTGTTGAGAGTATTGTGTATCCTCGACAAGCTTTTATTGAAGCTGTAACTAGAGCCTTGCGAAATCCTGTGGGAAAGGACAGGCGATTAATAATTTTACATATAGGGTCTAAGCTTGGTTTTGTAGTAGGTGGTTTACTAGTTTTCGAAAGTAAAAAAGCATAGATTACCATGAAGGAATGAACGCTACAACTTTTGAAGGTGGTTTGCAAACACTCTAAAATTATTACCATAAATAATAATAATAATAAATGATATATTTCGTAATAACACCATTACAGAAGCCGTGATGTTATGTAAATATGTACGCATGTACTTTAGTCAATACAATAAATGTAATAAAATATAAATATATAAAATTTAAAGATAAAGCAAGTAAAAATAAAAGAATAAATAAACATAAATGACAAACAGCAAACACAACAACAAACTAACAAACATTTTACAGATTAATTGTATGGGAATTCTTCAGTCTTGTAACACTCCCTTTCCATGAGCATTTCCTTTACGTTTTTCTTAAAGCTGTGGGCGGGTAGATGTTTTATATCTTCCGGTAACCTATTGTAAAGTTTGGCCCTATCTGATGTTTGCGAGCCGTCTCTGGATCCGGAGTGGTGACCAGTAAGGATGTGTCATCTGCGTATAGACAGACCTCGGCTTCGGAGGCACTTGATGTTAGGTCGTTCACGAAAATAACAAACAAAAGCGGACCGAGAATTAAACCTTGAGGAACCCCGCAACACACACTCGCAAGCTTGGATCTATGGTTATTCCATTCGGTAAGTTCTAGTCTGTCTGTCAGAAAAGATCTGAGGTTCAGCGGTTGTCGTCTGACTCCATAGTACTCCAACTTGTCCAAGAGAATATCATGGCTTACCGAATCGAATGCCTTGGACAAGTCAAGTGCACTGATTTTTGCCCAAACGTCCGATAGATGCCATTCACCATCTGCAGTATGCCAGTTATTTTAGAACGTCCTTTCCTACATCCATGCTGCTCAGATGTTAAATAATTTTGATATTCAAAATAATTGACTAAGCGCTTCATCATAATGTATTCAAAAGTCTTTGACATAGCTGGCAAAATACTTATTGGAAGGTAATTGGCATAGTTATTTCGTCTTCTTTTTTTGTATACAGGTACGATTTTCCCCACTTTAAGTACTCCTGGAAATGTTGCTTGTTCAATGCATTTATTGGATATGGTTGCCAGAGATGTAGATATTTCTCTCCGTACTTCTCTAAGCACAAATGCCGAAATATCATATATATCTTTCGTGTGTTTAGTTTTTATGTGCTTTAGTAATATTTCTTCAATTTCACATGGAGTAGTTAAAGACATGTACAACGAGTTTTTGTTTTCCAGGTTAAGATTATTCAGCATGTCTTTGTAGAGGTAATTTGACCGTATACTTGCTGTAATTTCTTTGCCATTATTCGAAAAATATTCATTCAGATCATCCGCCAATATATTTGCATTGAATCGCATTGAGCTTAGGCATTAGTAGGCTTTAGTTCGCTGTTTATGACTTTCCAAACTGCTTTTACTTTGCAAAGTTTGCAAGTTTTTTACAGCAAGAAATTAATAAATTAATTTACTTATTTCTGCTTTTAACTGTAATAATTAGGAGGATTTTTTCTCCTCACGCAGGATTCGAACCTACATCCTCTCGTTTGCCGGACGAGCGCTTTACCAGTTAAGCTAGTAGAGGATGAGAATTCGAGTGTTTAACATATTTCGATGTTAGATCTGGAGAGATAAAATTTTTTCTTGGGAAAAATTCCTCCTAATTGTTGCATTAAAAGCAGAAATACATTAATTTGCTTTTACTTTGTCAATAGAGTTTTTTATATAAGAGGAGTTATTTAAATGTTATTTAAATTTCATTATAGCATTCAAGTCATCTTTGTCAGGTTTCTATATATTAGATAATAGCGTGAATCTTTTGTTATTGTAGCTATTACTGTCCATGCGTCTAAGTTGTTTTTCATAAGACTGACTTCTTCGTCCATTAGGTAACTGGTTTTTAAATTATTTGATTTTTAATTCTTTTTTCAGGAAAGCAGTCATTAAATATTGTAATGAAGGAGTCGTGGAAAGTGCTAAAGAGTAGATGGGCATCATCATTATCATAAGTTAAGTACAGATCTGTGCGAAGTAGCTCTTTGAAGTGTTCTATACTGCTACTACTACAATCTCTCTTACAATCTCTTACAATCTTTATACCAAATGATAGTGTTATTGTAATGGATAATGCCTCGTATCATAGCCGTAAAGTAGAGAAAATACCTACTTCATCGTCAAGAACGTAAGATATGCGTGCTTGGTTACAATCTAAAAATATCATATTTGATATTAATATGGTTCGTGCTAAACTGCTTTATTGAATTAAGATCAACAAAGATAAGTACAGTTTTTATGCAATAGATGAAATGACTAAACGTCACAACAAAATTGAATTGCATTACCTTCTTATCATTGTGAGTTAAACCCGATTAAACCCACATTAACTCAATGTGGGCTCAGATTAAAGGGGAAGTGGCAACAAAAAACGAAACTTTCTTATTAGCTGATGTTAAAGACCACTTACTAGAAGCTATTAAAAATGTTACTCTTGCCAAATGGAAAAAATGTGTTGACTATGTTAGTAAAAATGTGCAAATTAGTTGGTTTAATGGATGATGTCATTGAACCGTTTATTATTACTGTTAATTGTATAGCGAATGTATGAACTAAAAGCAATAAATATGTATACGGTGATTCGCGGAACCCGTGATGAAAAGTGTTTGATAGCATAGATCCCGAAGAAATAAAACGGGCCACAACAATATGAGTTTACATTAGGATTTTCAAGTTTTTGCAAGCGAATGAAGGTCATATACAACACTTATAATTTTATTATACCTACATAATACATACAGCATTTCGTTTTTATCTTATCTTCTATTATCTTGTATTCAATAAATTTTATTTTTTCATACTATATTTTGCCGTTCTTATATGCTCTGCTGCTTTTCGCTAGAGGATTCAATTCTACATCACATGGTGTAAAAATATACAGGGCGTTTCATTTGAAAAAAAAAACTTTGAGTACTAGGAAGTTACCCCAAATCAACCCCAGATTATGGGACACCTGTATAATTTTGTTTACTTTTTACTCCCTGGTTAAATAGTAGAGGACTCATAACCTCCGCAGTCACCATAAAAACTCGCTATCTTTTACTGTATAGCCATTATACGCATATACATCATACTTTTTTGAGTTTTTTTTCACAAAAATTAAATTAAATAAAATTCCTAGTAGAACCTAAAAATGCACTAAAATTTTTTTTAGTGTTTAAAATATCAAAGTTGGCCATGACTTTCCATGTAATCGGAAGTGCGACATAGATGAAATTATTTTTCCTAATGAGATCATAACCAACTATGCTTAACTCCAAAGTTTCAAAATCGAGATATCATTGCAAAGTTATACATAAAATTTAATTGTGGGCAGATGTATTGGTTTCAAATTAAATATCATAATTCATCTAAGTAATTTCGAATATTTGTCAGCATTTTTAAGAAATATCTATATAATAATTGTTAAAAAAATCAACTATTTTTAGTCATTAATATAATTGTAAGTTAAAGAATTCAAGTTTGATTAATGTTCACCATATTTTTTAAATTTCCCTCCAAAAACTTAATAGCAAAAATTTTCTAGTGTAATTAGTGTTTTTGGTTTACTCTTCCGAATTAAAAAAAAAGACTATAGCTGTACTAAAGATATTCTAATGGATCCATATATTTGCCTAACCCTGTATAGACAGTATTTATATTACAACTCTTCGTACATTTCCCGTAATATACGTATGCCATACCGCTTATTGAATCAAATCTTCCCTAAGTTATTGACATAAAAATCACCGCGTTTAGTAATGCACCCCGTAATTTCGGTAACGACCCTCGCAAAAAATTGCTCGTCTCACCTAAGGGTATATACTATAGATACTTAGCAGTGGAGCAGGGGGTTGCGAGTAAGTGAACGTTTGCACTAGGATTATCCGTCGAGTGACGAGTGCATTGTCTGAATTCTTTCTTCGGCCCCGCGTTGCTGTCATTACTGGGAGTTTTCTATACACGCGCCTCGGGCGAAACAACTTCTTTTTTTTATGATAAAATACGACTGCGCTTGTGGTTTGATTCCGCGAAAGATATTGTACCTAGATGTTGGCTTGTTGGTCAGGCGTATATTTATTTATGTATGAACCTATATGTATGAAGTAGACAACATGAACGTGGATTATACGCATTAGCCTGGAGCTATTTCTAAGTTAGTTAGATAAATAGACTAGTATCTTTTTTTTTTTTACTTTGTGGTATTGTAGTAACAATTTGCTATTGTTTGGTGACCACACCATTGTTATGTAAGATTTGATGTATCTTGTATAAACTATATACCTACTTGTTGACGTGAAGATATTTAAATAACAGCAAATCGTAATAAAATGATTCTTTCAGGTAATTTTAACTATTGAACAGTGTCATTTTAATACAATTAATAATACAATATTTCCGTGCACATAAAAGACATTAATTAAATACATGGGACAAGAAGGCAAACCTATAGATAATACAAAAATACCTGTCGTAATATCAATAATCCACATTTATTGAGTGAATTTTCGTCGACAGAATGAAATGTGTCATTGTTATGATAAAATACTATTTACAACAATAACAAGATTCATTAATGAAATAAATTCGTTTTCATTATTATAACAAATCATTTTACATTACATTAGTCCATAGATACTATTTGCTATGGTAACCATATTTTCATAATAATAATAATAATAACTCAGCACTACAGGCCTTGAAGGCCCTTGGCTAGAGTGCCGGAACACACCGAGCCACTGGGAAGTGTTGTCCGAATGATGACCCAACCAACAACCGGTACCGCATATTGCTGCTTGACTTTCAAGATTGGCAATGATGCACCCTTCCTTCTCAGCCGTACTACCGGCACCATATTTTCGTACATTCAATAAATTTGTTAATAAAATGAATATAAACGAATATACATTGTTATTTTTACGCACAGTTTTCATAAAAAATATTCACCATATATACGCAATAAAATATTAAATGATACCCTCTCCGTTATTCTAATGGTTTGCAATTTATTGCAAGAACGAACAGATAACATACCTTGATAAAAAGTGTACGTCGAGTTAGCTAACACATTAATTAAATATAGGTATGAAAGAAGACAATAAATAGAAATCATTGAAGTGCAGTTATTTACATTTCTATTATAACGTATATTCATAGGTTCAATGAAAACGTTCCTTATATCAATAAAGTTTCAAAAAAGGAAGTATTTGTCTTACGCAGTAATATTTTGAATACACGTGTTGAATCATGTGCCTCTGCACTGAGAAAAATTCTATAATACAAACAAACAACATTCATTGAGTGAATTTTCATCGAGGGAACGTAAGGCATCATTGTTATGATGAAATATTATTTACAATTTTTGATTAACTGATAACCAGATTCATTAGTGAAATAAATTAGCTTTCATTATTATAACAAATCATTGCACATTAGTCCATGGATATTATTTGTTATGGTAACTACATTTTTACACGTTTAATAGATAATTTTGATTTATTTGAATATGAAAGAATATATTGCTATGAAATCAAGGGTATGGAGTAGAGTCATTTAAAACAGGTTTTAAAGCCAAATGAAAAAGTAATTGAAAGTGGAAGTGTGTATCGGTTGCCTACTTTACAGGCAAATTTTGAATTTATTTAATGATAATGTAAACTTTATTTTCTATGTTAATTCAATCTTGCCTGGTATATTTTTATGTTTTTATTCAATTCTGCTCGCAGAGAAAAACGACGGTTGATATTGAACTCTTAACGATTTTTATGCCACACTATCAAAAATATCAAAGTTCCGCGAATGTACCTAAAAAAGTATCGATATTACTCCTGAATAATTAAATCCTAAATTCCATGCTATTGACCGATACGGGAGGCCCGAACCGAAAGTCCAACCTGTACCCAGAGAATTGCCGTCCATGGATCTAGGTATGCCTGTAGAAATCAAGTTAGTATTTCATCAAGTATATCCCACCTAAAAAGAAAATAATTAATTAGTTTCATTTCAATATTAACCAGAGATAAGATTTTTTTATAATGTATGTTCACTATATGTTAATTTAGGGTTAGATTTATATGAACCGCCATTAGTTTTAGTTATTTTAGGAATTCTTAACCTGTTCTAAATGACTCTATATTAGATTCCATACCTGTGATACCATAGCAGTATGTATATTGATGAAGAATCATCGCCTTGCACCAACATCCAATCCCCCAACCAAAACCAGTCTAAATCTACGCCGAAATGCCGGCAATACCAATGATTTCAGCTCAAAAGGTTATATTTTGTGTATATCATATAAGAAAACGATCTCTGCCCAAGAGAAGATCTGCAATATGGTGGTGATATTAATCCACGAAACCTGGTGGTGAGATGATGAATATTAGACCTAAACCTGATTTTGTAATACAGATAAGGCGGTGTTTTAAAAGTTAGAATCTTATTAAATAGACATATCATTAAGTAGGTACTCTCTACGGTAATACATATTTAACCATCCTACTTCACGTAGCTTATGAGAAATGTGATCAAATTTCTTTAGGTTGAAAATATATCGCAAACATGCATGCTGAATCCTTTGAATCCGACAGGTAGTAAAATTGTCCAAAGCACCATGATAGACAGCGGAACAATAATTAAAGTGTGATAATACAAAAATATCACATAAATTCTTCTTAGTAGACTGACTAAGCACTGATCTATAAGGATATAACTTTTTTAATTTTATGTAAGCCTTTTTAATATACATATGTAGAAATCTGATCATGTAAACGAAAGGAATTATCCAATATAACGCCAAGGCTTTTCATTTTATTGACAAAGGATAAATTTGAATTGTTAATTTGTAACCTCATTACATTACTCAAAGGCCCTGGCAGGCTTTCTTAGGCCCAAATAAACTAGCCTGGGGTTTAGCTGGATTAAACAGTGATCACGTGGGTGATCAAACAAAGATTCAAGGTCAGTATTAATAATTAATTAGCTTTACTCCAATACGACGGATGGAAGGAGTAATATAATTGAGTGCCATCAGCGTACATGTGATACTAACAGTGCCTAATACATATCAACAACTTAGAAGTATAAATAGTAAACAAAATGGGACCTAAAATAGGCCCCTGCGGCACACCACGCGAAAGTGACAAGCAATTAGATATATTGTCATTATGCTTAACTATTTGCTTACGATCGACAAGTTACCCATTCATCAGAGATACAGCATCATTACTGAAACCTATATGCCGCAATACAGACGAAAGAACGTCATGATCAACTGTATCAAAGACCTTGGTGTAATCTAACAATATGCGACAGGAAACAAGTCCACTATCCCCAGCCGAAATCAAATTATCTGTAATCGCCAATAAGGCAGTCTCACAACTGTGGCCAGCTCGAAAGCCAGACTGAGTAGAAGGCAATCACCTCATGGTCAACAAGAAAATTCGATATCTGAGAAGCCAGCACACTGAGAGAACAAAATGTGTTAAGTTAACAAAAAAATTGTCTATCCAACAAAAACATTTGGTTAAATATAGTCAAAACAAATTTTTTGTCAAGGTAACAAAATGTGATTGTTACTATAATTGTGTAGATTAGACAATATTTTTAGCATTGTCTTAACAATCAAGGTAATTTTGATCTGAATCTTTGAAATCGTTCGGGCAACAAGTGCCTTGGGTTAAACAAACAGTTATTTTATGTTAAGTTTACCAAATCATGCTATGCATTTACATTAACAAAGTGAATTTGTTAAAGTAAATATTTATGTTTGTCAATATATGCTAGTGTAAAGTTTTCCTTCAACAATTATGACTTGGTCAATATAACCAAATATTTTTAATTCAATGAAACGAAATATTTTGTTGCTCTTCGTGTTAACAAATGGTATGTTGTTGGGCTAACAAAATATTATCAATCATTTTTTGCAGTTGTTGTAACCTTTTATTTTGCTCGATTTGATTAAAAAAGTTGTTGATATAACAATATTTTTTCAACAAAATGGTTTTTGTTAATTTAATGCGTTTTGTTCTCTCAGTGCACCTTCTTAAAAACCTTTGAAACGACAGGGAGAATACTAATCGGTCTAAGATCTTCCATCCGTGCCGGACTGGCAATCTTCGGCAAAGGACCCACAACCACAAGCTTCCAAGAATCCGCAAAAACAGATTCACTTATGCAATAATCAATAAGGTAGGTCAAATACCGTAATATAATTGGGCAACACAACCTAATCATATCGATAATAATGCTATCATGACCAGGTGAGCCAGACTTAAAATTCTTAACGATATTGAAAATTGTTGCTACATCAACAGGCTTAAATGAGAAAAGGTTAGCAGCGCAATTTCTTTCATATAGAATTTTTAATTTAGCAATATTACTGGTAATCGGCGGCAGTTGATTCACAAAGTAAGTTTAATTAAGTTCATTATTTTAACTAGAAGTTTACTCTATAACAATAACTAAAATTTATTAGGATTATGAATAACATATATTAAGTCAACCATTTGCGATTAACGTATCAACAAATATTGTTCATTGTATTGATGGCTTTCCCCATTCTTCTATTGCAGTTTACACATAAAATTAAAAACTCTCGGTCATGTTGTAAACCAAATAAGGTTGTTAAAACAAAACTGGTGTTCGTTACATGAATAAAACATATTTTATTGAGCCAATTAAGTTACCATTTCATTTTCAGTTATGATGGTTTCATTAATACAATGAATGATTTATTATTAATAAAATCTTTTTCATTGATTTTATAAACTCGTTCTTTGGACCAATTTTAATGCATTATTTCGTCTGAACAATAATTTCATTCATTGTTTTAGGACCATTTTTGATTCAGTGTAATGTGTAGCAGCCTATGCAAACATGCAATTTTACTGTACAAATTCTATCGTAATTCATTTATTTTACATTTACAGGTGAAACAATGCACGTATATACACTTTTACAATAGTAGATCAAGCTGGCAAAAATTATGGTAGAAAAAATAATTAATGAAACAGTTTAATAGTAAAAGCACTAAAAAATGAAGAAATAAATATGTGTGCATCATTGTAACTCCCCGTTTATATTCTGGCCAAGTTCCTATTTAAATTTTATCATCATTAATGTATCAAACCGTTCTAGTAGCAAGCTGTATCGAAAAACAGTTAACACAAGTACCATTATAGTATCGCCAAACAATTGACTATAAGGGACTTCGGGCTATGCGCTGTGAATTTTCTGCTTTGTTACCTTCAAACAATTCAAGACTCTCAACGACGCAACCCTCCCAATTTAAAACAATAACACGTCTAAAAGGACTTATTAGTACGGACCTCTGCACAAAACAAACGATAAACCACTCGAACAAAATGTTACTGATGTTTGATTCTGTTACAGTTCAACGTGTGTTCTGGGGGTAAGAAACGGCGCACTTGAGACGCACTGAACATGTTTAACGGATTAATTGGAGAAAAGTTACTTTAGAATTAAGGCAGTTAGCGTATTGTACGTGTGACCTAAGCAAAGCTGACTTGCAGGTAATAATAGAAATCGTTACTCTTGAACCATGTGACAATTCATTAATATAAACTTTTCGACAGCAGCTGATCTTTTATGACGCTGGTCTATTCTGTGCAATGGTATTTTTATCAATAAAAAGGATACAGTAGTAGGTATTTACTGTAAATCCGCGAATCTGGGTGTATGCATATCGAAGAAAAACTCACGCTTGACCGACTGAAAAGATAAGTAACTTAAAGACCCTGCTTTGTTATTTCTTAAAAATGTCATGGTTGAATGGAAATTACTATAGGTCTATTGCAAGTTTCCAAGGATTAAAACGATAATTCCGTCTTTGTATATAGATTGTTGAGGTGACTTTCTCATTATCTGTACCTGTCTAATTATTATTAGAAGTTAAGAAGTTAGTTGACGCCTTTGTATTTAAATATTTGGCATGCCTCAAGTAAGCGATATACCGTTCAGAGAATCGATTTCTAACAGGGGAATACCGGCAAACCGATAAAACTATAGAAAGCAAAAAAGTATCATGGTATAAGAACAACTCATGTTTTTAGCTACCTATTAACTCAATTGAGGCATACGTACATCCTCCTCCAAAGCATTTTTAGATTTTCGTAAATATATCGGAAACTATAACAGACATTTTTAATCTTCTTTTTATTCTCTAATATTACGAATGAATGGCTTTTTGAAATGTTAGCTTATGTTAAAATAAAAAAACACAAAATTATGTTTGCTTGCTTCTCTTTTTTGTATATTTCTTCTAGACGTTCACAATCATGTTTTTTGCGATTACTGCGCAATCTGTTACGAATCGAAAAAAAGTCGAACAAAAACTATATGCTTGACGGCGTAGAATCCGAATCTGCAATACAAAACGGGGGTTCCCATTTAAGATTTCGAAGTTGTCCCTCCTGCAACTCTGAGGGGGTGAGGTGGGGGATCGAGTTCGACACCATTCAGTGAGCCCCCTACATTATAACAAATCTTATTATCTTTTTTTGATTTCATGCAGTGTTTTAGAGATATTCCGCTGTCTCAAGATAAAAAACTCACCCGGTATACATGTTCCTTTTTGCGAAAAATAAAAATTTAACACAAACTCATGCTTTATTTATTAATATTAGACTCTATATTTAAATTTACCTATATATTATATTGTATTTTCTGAGTTTTAATCATAATTGATATAAGTATATAGCATACACTGTATTCGTCAAAATTTAACTAGAGTATGGGAAAGTAGTAGTACTTGCCAGAAGTTTACTTTGTTTATTGTTTTATAATCGACGCTACGTTGGTGCTATTTATTTTTTCTTCACTAAATCGGCTCAGATCGTGGAAAAGAATATTAAAAAATAGGTTGTTTAGAGTAACTTTTTAGAGAGAAAGGATGACATTATTTAAAATTAATCGGTTTCTGTGAATACTTTTTATTCATTTATCATAGTTTAAAATAATACAGTGAATATATATAATACCGAATAAGTACGGAGATAAACAGAAAAGTGTGGGTACATACTTTGTGGTTGTTTTAAGGGACAAATTCTCTAAAGATTATTTATTTATTTTATTTATTTGCTGCGTGTCAGTATTTTCTTCTATTCCAAAGCACTGAACGAGGTAGTTAAAAAGATTTTCAATTTGCAAACTGCGGCTTTCTCCATACTTTCTCGTAATATATAGAAAAGACGTGCCAACATTTTAATGGACTTTCCTAGTATAAAGTAAGTTAATTATTGGTTAACAGTGTTATTAAATCTAATTTTATAGTTATTTAAATCCAATCGTTGTAATTCGTAGTGTAAAGAACTATGCTACCATACGAAAAAGATATTTTAACAATAATCCAGCTTTATGTTTCAACAAAACAAAGGGGTGTATTTCATTACGCATACTATCAACATTACCATATAAATAATAGTACGATAAGGATGCGGGCTATATGTATTTATTTCTATGTTTGATATTGGAATATTGTCGAAATTCGCGATAAAATTAATAACTTTCAAATGAGCAAGTGGTCGCAAAAATTTATATGTTTTTACAGACACTTCAAGCTATCTTTGGTAATTTTTACAAAGCGGCAACTCGCGGGCTTTTTTTAATGTCTCAGTAAAACCAAAGTTGATATTATCTCGACAAATAACGGGAGAAATAACTAATAATATTTTCTTTTTCTAAGTAGATACTCATATATATTAACACACGTCTAGCGTACTATATAAAATAACTGATAAAATGATGTATTTTCCAAGCATGTAAAATGCAGGTAACTTTTGCCATTTTTCCTCTCTAAAAAGTAACTCTAAACAACCCATTTTTTTTAGATTTTTTCCAAGATCTACAACTAATCAACAGTTGATTTAATGAAAAAGTAATTAGTTCCATTTTCAATTAAATTCGGACCACTGTGCACTGCGATGAAACATTTGCCACCTCGCATGTAATATACTACTGAAGTTCTGTTGTTCTTTTTATAACTTGCTGGATTAGATTATTTAAAAAAAAAAAAAAAAATTCAATAATTTTGCAGAGGCCGTTATTATTTTAAAAAGAAGAAACGAAACCATCTTGTTTTAAAAAATAACGTAAGTATACAGGGTGATTCTCAATATATGCGACAAACTTTAAGCGCTTATTCCTGAGGTTATTTTGATCATAAAAGTTCATAAGAACATATGCCCAAAATCGCTTAGTTCTAAAGTTGTACAATGTTTAATAGTAAGTTAACATAATTAATGTTTTTGTTCTAAATTATCAAAATAATTAGTAAAACAAAATTAACTTACACTAACTGTTAAAAATGACCGCCCCCAACTGCAATACAAGCTTCTATACTCCGTCGTATTGACTGGCGAGTTCGTTCCAAAATACCAGGGGTATTTCGAATTGTTTGAAAAGTTGCGATAATACGATTTCTCAGTTCATCGACATTTTCAATGGGAGTCGTATAAACTAATGATTTAAGGTGACCCCAGAGAAAAAATCCAAAGAATTTAAGTCTGGAGACCCAGGAGGCCACGGTCCACCGATCTGGATACGTATTGTCCAAAAACTCGCGAGCAACTAAACTAAAATGCGCTGGAGCACGGTCATGCATAAAATACATTTGTAATCTTAATTGCAACGGAACTTCTTCCAGCAGTAGTGGTAGCTCCTCTTCAAGAAAATTGCGGTATATCTCGCCATTTAAACGCATAGGTAAAAAATGTGGACCTATCAAGTGATCTCCAACAATTCCGGCCCACACATTGACAAAGAATTGATGTTGATGACGGGCATTCACTAGTTCGTGCGGATTTTCTTCGGCCCTTATGTGATTATTATGAAAACTAATAATCGCGTTTCTAGAGAAAGTGAAGAATATTTAAACCAAATAGTCAGGATTTTGTGCGATTTTGTGTTGCATTCATTGACAAAAAGCCACTCCTTGCGGAAAATCTGCCGGCAAAAGTGCCTGCATCCGTTGAATGTGATATGGATACAACAGTTGATCTTTCAATATTCTCCAATCTGTGGCCTGACTAATGTTGAAAGTAAACGCAATTTTTCTGGTGCTTGTAGTAGGATGTTCCTCAATTTCATTTAGTACCATTTCTTCAACTTGTGGAGTTCTCACTGTAGATGGGTGCCCGTTATCAGTCGTCCCTTTTTTAAAATTTCCCGTTTCACTGAGATGTTGGCGAAGACGGGCAAACATTGAATGATGCGGGATGATACGGCTCGGGTATCGTTCTTCATAAAGATGTCTAGCAGCACGCGAATTTCCATTGGCAAGACCGTAAACGAAATGCATATCACACATCTCAGCATTCGTGTAATTCATTTTAGAAAACAGAAACTGGCAATAAACTGAATGAATACTCTGGCAACTAACAAATAAACAATTCCCTCTCAACACAATAGTTTTTGAAGAACGAACTGTGATATTATATCGTGTTAGTCATAGTTCATAATTTATTATTAAACATTCAATAACTTTAAAACCAAATCGTTTTGGACATATACTCATATGAACTTTTATGATCAAAATAACCTCAGGAATCAGCTCTTAAAGTTTGTCGCATATATTGAGAATCACCCTGTATTAAAAACAAACAGCTTTTTTATGGTAAAGTGCCTATTTACCATAAAAAAGCTGTTTTTTTAGCTTTTAATATATGCATCCTGCTCATTAAGTTTAACGTCACGTAATACTGCTTTTTACTATAGTTTTTAGCGAGATGATACATCGGCAAAACTGTGAAAAAGTGCTATTCGTCTAAAGCTATTTTAGTTCGGACAATTTACGGCTTGCTTATTCAGTGAAAAGAAAAACAGTTTTTTTTCCTACAATAAAAAACGTTTTTTTTTTTTAGTTGCTAGCGGCAACTGAGTTTTATTACACAAGAAAGAAAGATTACTTATTAATATTACAACTTTTTGAAAAATGCGAAGGTTTCCAGCTTACATAAAGCTTGTGTATTTTTACCTGAAATCAAAACAATTCCTAAAAGCACAAAAAAAGGAAGGATATTTATTTTTTGATCTTATAAACGTTGAACTTACAGGAGACTGAAAGCCGGTTTGCTCAAAGTAAGCTCGTCGGTAAATAAAGTGACAAATTTCGGTGACGTTTTGCATTTATCTATAAAGCAAATAGCCGAGAAATCAGTACAAATCGCTTAACAATACTTCCGGTACGGGACTCACTCGATCCGGCCGACTAGTCTGACATATGCACACACAGAGCGCAGTGAATAGAGGAGAGCTTAAGGCACACAGCTGTGCGATGATCACCCCCTTACCACCATTTAATTTCAACTGACAAACACTCCATTCGGTCCGCAACAGTAACTCAATCCCCAATGAATGTTTTTGTTGAAACGTTGACCCAGTGACGGGATCGAATAATGAAGTTTGGTACAAAGTGACCTGCCTTTTCAACACTGCATTATTAAGCCATACATTATCCCTGATGTCATTCGGATTGTCGCTTAGAATGTTTCTCTTCGGCTGTGATTTACACCTAGGCGAAGCACCGTCTAAAGTAACCGTGCGGTATCAGAGGCAAACCCGCCATCTTATTTCCCGACCACAATGGCAAAATGCACAAGCCGAGTGCCATGATGCCATTAAGATATATTAGTCAAATTAATTGCAGTGTTGTTAAAATTTTTATAGATTTTTGACGTTAGATGTACGAATAGTTTAGCAGAGTGCCATAATAAAAACTGGAAATGGTGAATAGCTTAGTAAATAATAAACACACTGAGAGATTTACTTGAACATAGCAAATTTTAGAATATCCAACAAATATCAACTTTGGATAATTCCTAACATAGGTACAGTCAAATTTAAAACTCATGTTCTCGCTAAAGTATTACTTCTTTGTATTTTATAAATGTAATGTTCCCTTGTATTTGCTTAAAATGTTGCCTTTGTTTCACTAAGCGCTCAAGTTTTTGTAGAGTGCTGCCTCAAATATGTTTACATTCAAATTAGATGCATTATTCCTAGTGGTGGGCACTATCGATAGTGACTATCGATAACTATCGATAGTTTCGACTATCGATAGTAGTTATCGATAGCTGACTATCGATAACTATCGATACTCGACATAACTGTTGGAAATATCGATAATACCCACCAGTATTATATTTATATATAAAGTTTATAACGCAGAGAGATGCTCAAATTCAATATAAACACGACAAGTATAGTGCCATTTATTTTCCCTTTCTGAGTAGCTTAAAGGTTTATTTATGTATTATCTTGTTAGTTAAAAACGTTTGTATTGTCAATCATCAATTATTCATTGAGTGGAACTAATTCTTTCTTTTGTAATATCTATAGTAACAGGTATTGATGAAACAATGAAATACTAGTGTTAGAGTTCTTATTAGTCTGGACTAAAAAAAAAACACAAACAATAAATAAAACAAAATGTGTTTCTGAGGGCATATTAGTTGAGTAGAGTGGTGGGCATTATCGATGACGACTAACGACAGTTGTAAGTATTGACAGTTGACTGTTGAAACTATCGATAGATATCCATAATTATCGATAGTCAACTATCGATAGTTATCGATAGTCAACTATCGATAGTTATCGATGGTCAACTATCGATAGTTATCGATGGTCAACTATCGATAGTCGACTATCGATAACTATCGATAGTTGGTCCGACTATCGATAGTACTATCGATAGTTGAAAATACCGATAGTGTCCACCACTAATTATTCCCTAATGAAAAAAAAATAGGGAGACGTGAATTTTGTATTTCAGTGTACATGTACAGAAAAATAAATCATTTGTACTATTATTTTAAGTAAACAAAATTAAATATCAATATTTCAAATAAAATTATCAAATGCGGGGTTAATATATGTGTTATATATTAAAAAAATGTATTTATTTACGACTAACTATTGGGTTTTACAACAGAGTAATATTTGGATAACGGTGCATAATCATTTAATTGAAAATATATACTAATGGTGGGCAAATACTGC
Organism: Protaetia brevitarsis; assembly: GCA_004143645.1. Taxonomy (NCBI): domain Eukaryota; kingdom Metazoa; phylum Arthropoda; class Insecta; order Coleoptera; family Scarabaeidae; genus Protaetia; species Protaetia brevitarsis. The sequence continues at coordinate 16,746 of RXPK01002767.1, read as the reverse complement.
TCCAAAAGCCGCATGCGGCTTGTCGTTGATTCAAACTAGACTAAAGTTTAATTTCGGTTACATTTTCTGGAAATATAGAAAAATTGGCCTATTGGTTCGAGTTATAAAAGTTCTAAGGTATATGAACAAATTACTAAAATTTTGAAATAATTATTTTCTTTTTCATAATTATACTTTTATATGTTTTGTGATAATATGCAACTACACTAAAAAAAAAAATAATTTTGCACCCACGTGTGGCTCTTTATAAATTATTAAAAACCGCATTGCGGCTTTCTTTGGTATCATATGTGCCCAACGCCGATATACCATAGTGAATGTTTCCATTTAATAAACATTTTCGTAAATAAATAAATAAATTCTCCAAATATTTTATTAAATTTAAATAGAATAATAAAATTGTCGAATGATTTGTTAAATATAAAAAACGATACGTCAATTTCCACCTGAAGATATGCTGTTGTGACCGAAAGATGTTGTGAAATAAAATTAAATAAAATCAGATTGGATATTGAATATTTATTTATTACTCTAATTTAAATTTTATATCAATCTTCGTGACTTTATATATGTCATATTATTAAACAGTCACAAGTTACAACAAATTTAACATAATTGTGTCTACTTACATTATTTAGAATTACATAAGGCTGTTTTCGTGCAAAGCAATCAAAATCAACTAAATCGGTTTCTTCAATATGAAAAATCATTTCTTCAGTGTATCCATTTATTGGGAAAGAGCGTGTTTACGTAAGCTTTGGTAACTTGAGCATTGTGTGCTGATGCACTGGCTAACTGAAAAAATAGATTTTATTAAAGTTCGCGATATGAAATGTATGTCCATTTGGAAGAAAAATATTATTTAAATATTATTAAATATATAAGTCTATTTCATAATTGTTAAATGTGCATTTGTTTATGTATATTTATTGTTATACTACATCTCATTTTTCCTAAGTTTAATATTGTAAATTCATTTCTGACCCAAAATTGGGTTGTATATAATCAACAATAAATTGAGTTAATACACATAAAGTGTTGGTCTAAAACAATGTAGTGTTGAAGCAACCTTTAAAAGTTTAGTACAACACAACGTAGTGCTCAATTAACACTTTATGTGTTGTATTAACCCAATTTATTGTTGTTTATGTACAAACCAAATTTGGATTGACTCGACACAATTTTTTTAATGCCTGGCACTGCCTATGATACTCCTAAACATTAATTATGTATTCAAAAACACAAAACTTTTAAATCACATTATTTAAGAATTCGTTTGTTCTCTTGCTAAGATCTGTAAGCACTGCCGCTGGATCTAAGAGTAATTGAAAATATTAAAACATTTAAAACGAAATTAAAACAATACCTTGTGTCCAAGTGCTACTACTCTTTTGCTGACTTCTTCCTTGACTGATAAATTAAATTTGTTCGTTTGGTGTATAAGTTAGTGTCTTTTTCCCATTTATTCACAATTGTATTTATATTGTTATTTTTTGAGGACATCGATGTCAATTTGTAATTGATTTATGACAAATATATAGAATCTATCTATCTATCTACTTTATAATTTACTTCAAGATATGTAGGATAACACTAGGTTTATCGCACGTTCTAAATTTAATATCAACTATGAACGTGCTCCTTATACCATGTTATTTTTAGATATAAAGGGATTTACCGTAGTTACTTAGTGCTAGTGTTGTTGAAGACAGCTTTGCTATCGAAACGTCCGTTTGGTGTAATGAAATTTGTGGTAAAAAAGTAGGTAATTCAGTTAATCATTTACCAGTTAACTGAACTAATGCTTCTTTTTGAAATACGAGCAATGTGTTTTAACGTTAAATTTCCTCATAAAATTTTGATCTTACAAGTATTTAGACGCCATAATGTTACAGACCATCGACGTCATTTACGAACGTCGTATAAACGTCATTTATAGAAGTTGCATCGACATTCTTTATAGATAGCAACAGTTGCACAGTGCAATACGACATTACTGAGTCTTCTCCAACAAACACGTTAGTACAAAAAGTTGCGTATTGCAATAGTCTCTCTTACATATGTATGACAAGTAAATGGGTTACCTCACATAAGATATCTATGGACTTTTATGTGGGGTGCCCATTTAATTATCACACTAGTGTGTATGTAAGAGAGACGATTATAATATGCAATATTTTGAGTCTATGTATTTACTAGAGAGACTCGGTAATGCTGTATTGGACTGTGCTATTACCTGTTAGTTATCTGAAGACACGAAGACCGTGATGCAAACTTTATTCTCACCCTTAAGTGGTTACTGGTTAAAATTTTGATAATTGGATCACATATAAGGGCGGATAACTTACTTTCAAAGCAAACAAAAATAATCTGATGGTTAATTTATTACACATAATATATTTATTTACAATCATTCTATGATATATATAGAAACATATGTAAAAAGAAAATGGAAATATATAATATATGATATGATAGTGGTGGACATAAAAATAGGCACATTTGTAAAAAGAAGTGTATTTTATTTAAAATATTGTAAGTAAATCCTCTTTTCAGTATTACATGTGCATGTCTTCTCTTAAATAGTTGATAAATCTAGTTAATCTAGATAAAATGGGCCGCAACCGACATTGTTCAGAGAGTGAGAGGGAAGTGATTAACCATGGAAACATGTCAACGTTTAGTGAACTCAAATAATCTGCGATAAAGAGCATGGAAGCATTTTGCAGTATCTTTAAAAAAAAAACTGAATACGAAAAGTGAGTTTCAATACTACATTCTAAAGCACAAAATGTGAAAATGTATCACTAAACAATAAAGCACTTATGAGACCCATACCCGATACACCACTACTAAAAAGACAAAACGACTTGGATGAGTCAAAAGAACACTACTCAAAGGTTTATACGTAAAATTATATTTGTTTGAAACTACTATAACGGAAATATAAAAGAAAAAATAATTAGTATATGAATTAAACTGTATAATAGACTAATGCTGTAAGCATTATGTAATTTGTGATCGACTATTTTTAAAGTTAGAACAATATAGGGCTTACGATATCGGTATACTAAGATTAGAAATATTTATGTTAATAAATAGCTAATTTAGGGATGGTCCTAGCGAAGTGTTATTATTATTGATATTTATAAACGACTTTCTCTTCGTCATCCATTTTTCTCCAAATATCGACGTCTATTCGATGTGAGTCTGCTATCTGGAAATAAGCATAGAAAACTTGAGTTTATTAAAAATTATTCTTTTTAATGTAGATTTTCTTATAATTGGACTCGCATTTTGGGCTATTTTTATTACGACTAAGAAGATTTGTGTCTTTAAATCTGCATTTTATACTTTGAGTATTTTTAGAGCCTGTCTGAGCACCTTTTCAGCACCCCCTTTTACAACTATAAATGCGTCATTGCCCAGTCCATAAAACAAAGTCTCTTGTAAGTATTTAGGAAACCTCCAAACCGTACAAATATCCGAATTCGGTAATAATTTAAGTTTTATAGTTTCCGGAGATGCTACCTGTTTATATTGACTTTATTTTGGATATTTCCGGATTTAACGTATCTTAATTCATATCTAAGTTGCTTATAATATGCATTTTATGACTATTCTTCCCAATATAGCAGAGTTACCTGTAATTATTTAGCACCTACCTGCATATACAGTACATCATCTTCTCTTTGCTTTAGCGTTGTGCGATCGATACATAGAGGAAACCTTCTGTTGCGTAAGAGACCATCCGATAGTCGGAAACATTTTTCGATGGTGCTCAACAGTTCCGATGGCGTTCCGAGGCAGTACGTTGGCTGTCTGTTGTGTGCGGAGAAGCACAGCGTGTGATCTGTTTCCTTTTTTAAAGAGCTTCGAGAGTATTTCTATTGGTACTTGAGTGCTCCGACGAGTGTCCGCGAATTGGCGGAAACGGAAGGGCCCCTATATATTATAGTATTATGCCTGTTGCGAATTCAGGATGTTCCCGTGTGACACTTTAAAGTTACGGAACTGATTTTTATATAGCGCGGAAAGAAGGAATAATTTTGTTACTTTGATGTTGCAGTAAATTTAGGAAAATATAAAAATGAAAATAATAGTTGTAAAGGGGTAATATTGAAAGTGGAAGAGAAAAGTAAAATAGAAAATTTTAGTAATATTTAATGCACATCTTTTTAAATCCCTATGTGCAATAATAGTTGTAAAGGGGTAATATTGAAAGTGGAAAGAGAAAAGTAAAATAGAAAATTTTAGTACCTAATATTTAATGCACATCTTTTTAAATCCCTATGTGCAATGGATGTAGGTGTTTTATTTTTATTAATCACAAGGTAATTTATCAACTGCAGTGACACCAATAACACACTGAGAAAAAAAGGTTTTCATAATTTTTTTTATTAAGACATTAACAACAAATAAAATTATTTCTCTAGGGCTGATTTTTCGGGATCCTACGGCGCCATATTAGAGACTGATTAGACGAAGCGAATGTTTTGATGATAAGCAGCAAGTTGATGTCTTATATTCTGATTTTTAGTAAGGTATTTGACACAATTAATCATTCATTACTTATCTCTAAATTATCTTCTATTGGCTTTACTCCTAAATTTATATCATTTATACAATTATACTTATATAACCGATCTTCCTATGTTCAATTTTATGGTTTTACATCTGCTCCATTTCAAGTTTCATCTGGGGTCCTTCAAGGCTCCAACTTCGGACAACTTCCTTTTAATATATATATTTATGACCTTCTGGACAGATTGGATTGCAAATAGTTGGCTTATGCGGATGACCTTAAGATCTACACTCGTATAACATCTATAGCTGATTGCTTGCCTTTGCAGAGGAATTTGTACATCTTTGAGGACTGGTGTATTACTAACAGTATATGCTTAAATATTAGCAAGTGTGCGATATTTTCCTTCACCAAAAGTGTGAATCCCTACATTTTCATATACAGCGCTCACCAGTTGGATATACCTATGGTTACACAATTTAAAGATCTTGGTGTAATATTCAATCAACATGCATTTCTAGGTTTCATTATACGGTCTTGTAGATATTTCTATAACATTTTAACAATCAAAGTGTTATTTTATGCATTTGTGCTGTCCGAGTTGGAGTATAGCTCTATTGTTTGGTATCCGCACTTTCTTTACCATCAGCTGTTCATCGAGCGAGTTCAGAAAAGATTTCTTAGATACTTATCGTTTAAATTTGATGACATTTATACCGGGGCAGATTATACCCTCTTGGTGTATAGCCATGACTTTCGTCCTCTTTCTCAGAGAAGAGATGAAGCCTGTGCCAAATTTCTTTTAAATTTAATATATGGTAATGTTCATCTCTTCGCTTCTTATTGTTAGTCAAATATCTTTCATTGTACCTAACTATAGTTCTAAGTCATGCACTTCACTTGTCACTATTAGAGCTCGCACTAACACTCTTTACAAGGCTCCTCTAAGGCATATGTATAGAAACGCCAACACGTTATATAGTGACCCTTGCTATTCATATATTTAACTGTATAGTAATTACTTTTCTTTTTTATTTCACATACGTTTTAATTTTGTTTCTTTCAGTTTTCAGTTGTATTACAATTCATTCATGATTTGCAATGTATAAAAAATGATTTATTTTATACTGAGTATAATTTTCAATAAAGCATAAAATAGCTCCTAATATAATTTTATTTCATACAAAATAATTTGCCCGTATTCTCCCACAGGAAAGTTAATCAGAACAACTCAAGTAGCACATAATATTTTTACATGTTTTAGAAATATTTGGCGTTACTTTTTCTCAATAATTTCTGATTAGTAACTACCCGTTATTAAAGTAAATGAGGAGTTAATACGTATATAAATAGAGTAACTAAGAAACGATGGCTATTTAAATAAAATTTTTTAACAAAAAATATATTTGATCAACTACATTTTGTTTTTGCCTACTACAATTAAATCCTTAATACAACTACGTCTATTAGAAATAAATTTGACCACGAGGCAAGCGTACATCATTTCTAAAAGTCAGTCTTTGAGTTCTTATATAACTTCCAAAAATCCTATAAACGCTGTTGTTCCAAAAGGTTGGATAAAGTTACGACAAAATAAAGATACCCATATTTCTAACTACGAAAGCTTGATCTAACAGTGATTTGAGTGTTCATTGCTGCATTGACCGACCTACCTAACATATTTCATTAGTAAGCCTCAACGTTGTGCGGTCACGTACTTCTTTTTCCGAACGTAATTCCATTATTTTGATACTTCTAAAATTATCACTACTTTCCACACTAGTACTAGGATTATAATAAACGATGAACTAGATAGAAATAGGGATCGGCATACATGTTTTCTAGTATTTTAACTATATTCAAAACCACATTTGCACGGTCAAAGCAGCTTTTGTTTCCAGTTACATAAAGGGTATCAAGAAACGCAATTCTTTGAGTACAAGAAATAATTTGTTTGCGCCTGACGTCAAAATTACCTATTCTTTGAAACTAAAAAATATTTCAAGAAATTTTATTTTATTTTGAAACAAATAAAATCTTCATATTTCTTTGTATTAACGAAATACTGCGTTTACTTTAAAAAAAAGCTAAATAATATATCTCTTTCATTCAAACAATCCTTTTCCTCTGAACAGACGTAAAGATTTTTTAAGAAAGATTAATTAAGTACTAAAACATACTGTCATTTCTACCACAAGATGAAACACTAAATTAAAAAAGCAAAACTTGGTATTAATAAAAAAACTAAAGACCTTGAATTACTTTGTACAGATGTTACACCGAAATAACCATTAAAAAATATAAAATTGAAAGAAATCAGGGTTTTCCAATTTTTGCAAAAAATATTTAAATAATTTATCACTACATGGGTCCAGAGCCCGTATGTGGGATTACAAAGGACTCCGCAAGAAGGGAGATCTGGACCTGGTTAGATAAAGAAAGTACAAAGAAATGGAGGTTGACTGAAGGTCAACTCTATACCAAAGCGCTAATAGGGGATGGGGATGTTAGTTTCTCTGATAACCTACTGTAATAACCCGGTATATTCTAAATTATTTTCTTCTTTATATATTTCCATTTCATTTCTTTGTATACGTCAAGGTGTTAGTTTTCGATTCCGGTTGTCTTAACAATTTCAAGTTCTAATATTGCAGCTCATATTAACTGTGAGTCGCGACACCAATTCCGGTATGATCATTCGATCAACGCCAGCCACTAGATCGGCATTTTTTTTATATGTGAACTCGCAAATCCTAGAAAAATCAAAAGTGCTGATAAACACCAATGGTCATTAGATGGAAACTAGTGTTGATGTCTTCGGTATACTGTTTTACAAGAAAATAAAGCATTGTTGTAATGGAAGGAACATCTACACTTGTTTCTATCTTGTAATATACGAGGTGATAAGAGTACCCTGAAAACCTTTCGGAAAGAGAAGTTCGGATCGGTGTTCGTGAGAACATCTTGGACTCCGGGAGTGATCCTTATTTAATTTTTTTTTAGTTTGTGTTAATAAGTGTTAGTAGTTTTTGTTTTTTTTTGTCATATTATTACTTTTTGTTCGTTACCTGTCTTTAATATAAGTGTAACCGAAAGAAGAAGGGTAAGTCTGCACATTATTCTGGCTTGCATTTCTACGGTCTAATTATTTTCATCGCCTCCCCTTTTTACTTATACTTGAAATCTCCATTTTATATTTTTTTTTTAATATCCTTTTTTTTTGCTGTTTGTTTTAATGTAATTTATGGCGTTTTGTTTTTTTTTTATTTTATATATAGTTCCTTTAGTTCTTACTCTGGTGTTTTATTCATTCCCCTCTAGTAACCTCGCTTACTTCGAACCCATAAGGTTCAATATATTTAAAACAACCCGTTAGTGATAGCGGGGTGTTACATTGGTGGCAGGTACTAGTAACAGGTTACTAAATAATTTTAATCATTAGACCGTAGTAATCAAATTGCTTTCTTTTATTTCGTTATTTTTCTTTTGCATTTTATTTTATTTTTATTATTTTGTATAAATACTTTGTGTGCGCCTTTTTATAATAAATTTGAACAATGGCTAAAGTAGAGGTAACGTTCCTGAAGTAAAAGTAGGTGAAATTGCAAATCTTCAACCATTTGTAACTTTAGGATGATCGCGAATACGTAGATTCTTTTTCGGGTAAAGAAAAAGTCGTTGAATATTTTGAAAAATTGAACAACGGTCAAATTAGATAATTGGGACGAAGCAACAACAATTAAAATTATTAAATATAGATTAACGGGAGAGGCTTACAAGTATTTTAAAACCGTTAAAGAATTAGATGCGGCCAATATTTCGTATAAAGACTTTAAAGATAGATTTATTAAAAAATTTTCACCGATTAGTATACCGGGCGAAGGCCTTATAAAACTAAGTAAAACTTTTCAAAGACATGAAGAGTCAATTACAGAATTTGTTACACGTTTAAAGACTATAGGAAATGATATTTTAATTGAAGATTTGGCGAAAGCAACGCGAGATGAACAGGCGGGAATAGAGAAAAAATGTCAAGATTTAGTATTAAATCAATTTAGGGTAGGATTAAAACGTGAATATATGAAAAGTTTAGGACCTTTGTTAATGCGCACAGAGAACTTAACGATTGATAAAGCAGAGGAATTAGCTAGACAGGAAGAACTTGGTGAATTAATGCTTAAAAGCCGACAATCTAGTAATTCTGTATTTTTATTAAAATCAAATGTTATATGTCACAATTGTGGAAAAAAGGGTCATTTTGCTAGAGATTGCCGCTATGCATCTGTATCACATCGTAATCAATCCCAAAATTTCAACCGTAATAATAATTTCACAAGCCGACCACCTAATTCTAATCCAAATTCTAGACCTCAAAATTATAAATATCACTTTAATAATGCGGTGCCTAATCAAGGTAATAATATAAACCGTAATAAATACAATCCTAATGCAACGTATAACGTTAGGCAACAAAACCAGAATTATTCGCAAGCTAATCCGCCACCCGCACAAAAACCACGACAAAATCGTCCCCAATATCAGCAAAAGCCTTTAAACTCCAGCTGCCCACCGTTTACTCCCCGAACCGGGGGCACGCAATAAACCAAAATATATTAAATAAACAAAATACATCGTCAAATATAAATATACAGCAAATCCCACAAATACACATAAATTGTAGTCCTGAAACGCCTAGCATGATTTTCTTATTCGCTAACAATCTTTCTTGTAAATTTCTAATAGATACAGGATCGGCTATATCGGTAATTAAACAACAATTTGTAAATAATCAGGAAATTAGCAAAATAAATGAAATAATTTTAACCGGTATTACGGGTCATGAAATTTATTCTCTAGGCACTACTTCTGTTAATTTGGGATTATTTAAAAATCAAATAAAGAGTCATTTTGAATTTGTTGTATGTGCAGACAATCTGTCAATAACCGCAGATGGTATTATAGGACGTGATTTTTTGAAATATTTTGCTGTAGAAATGAATTTTGGTTCTGATACTTTTAAACTATGGGGAAACGTGTTACCAATTATTAGTAATGATGCAAACATTAATATACTCGATTACATAGAAATATGTAAGGTAAATGCGTTAAATAAGAATCATGTTAACTGTAATGTTATCAATGACTGTGAAGTTAATAATAAATTTGCGCGTAATGATATAAATAAGTGTAGAGAAGTTACGGAGAAACATATTGGAACTGTGCAAGGTAAAATTCCTGTAAATAATAATGATGCTGTGAAGCATTTTATACAAAAGACCCAAGATTTAGATAAAATAGATATTGATGAAGACGATCATAAAGATCAGAGATCAGAAAATAGGCAAATGGGGAGAGATGCGGACATTTTACGTACAAATAGGTATACAGTAAATAAAAGTGAAAATGAAGTATATAGTGATAAGTTAGTTAAACATTACGACTTTCCAGTGAATGTTATAGTGAAAGAATCTCAAGATAATATTAGTGAAGATGGTGATAGTGATAGCAACTTAAATCAAAATACAGGTAATAATTATCGTGATAAGGTGAAAGCGCAGGAAAATAATTCCAGTGTAATTAAAATGTGTAGTAATAATACGCCAGAAAACTTAACAAGTGATATAAATTAAACGAAGACGTTGTAGTACCACCACGACATGAAATAAATTATTTATATACACCAAAACGAAGATTTCAAGTAAGTTTGTGTTAGTTGAACCAATAAGTGATAGTGATATTACTGGTATATATGATGGAAATACAATAACACAGTTGTAACAATAAATATTTACCTATTAGAATTATGAATGTATCAAACTATCCGATCACTTTAAAAAAGAATACAGTTATAGCTGTAGCAACTTCAAATGTTACAATACATAATAGCGAAGTTAAGCGAGTTCCAGTTCATGCAGTTACGACTAATAACGAAAATAACGATAGTGATAATTTTGATTTTTCGCATGTAGATGAACATACTGCAGGATTACTATATGAATTAGTAAATAGATATAGTGATATATTTTGTACCTCAGATGTTCCCTCCACAAGTACTTCTAAAGTAAAACACAAAATTATTACTGAAAATGTTGCCCCGATCGCTAAGAAAACCGTATAGGGTACCGTTTTATCAACGTGAAATTTTACAAAAGGAAATCGATAGGTTATTAGAAGCTAAAGTTATAAGACCGTCGAGTTCTCCCTGGTCTGCCCCTGTTGTTTTAGTAACGAAACAGTTACCCAATGGTGAACAAAAAGTGCGTATGTGCATCGATTACAGAAGTTTAAACGCTGTTACTAAACGCGATTACTACCCATTGCCGAATCTTCATGAATCCATAGAAATGTTTGGGGATTCCACATTGTTTAGTGTGTTCGACGTTACAGCAGCGTATCATCAAATCAATATGGAAGAAAAAGATAAAGAAAAAACAGCTTTCTCTACTCCTGATGGTCACTGGGAGTACAATAAGATGCCTTTTGGATTAATGAATGCGCCAATGACATTCCAGAGATTTATGAATATGACTCTTTCGGGATTAACAGGTGATGTTTGTTTAGTGTATCTAGACGATATACTAGTGTTTAATTCAAAAGGAATAAATGATCATATTTATAAATTAAGTTTGGTGTTTGATAGATTGCGAGAAGCAAACATAAAACTAAAACCTAGTAAATGCAAATTCCTCAAACAAGAAGTGAAATACCTAGGACATATTATCGGTACGGAAGGTATAAAACCCGACCCCGAAAAAATTGCAGTTGTTACAAATTATCCACTCCCTAAAACCGTTAAAGATGTAAGAGCCTTTCTTGGTCTAGTAGGCTGGTACAGACGTTTTATTCCAAATTTTCTCACAGATTGCAGAACCCCTTACTTCATTAACCAAGAAAAATATCACATTTATTTTAAATGACGATGCTGTAAATTCATTTAATCAATTAAAAAATTCTATTACATCTGATATGGTTTTGTGTTACCCAAATTTTAACGAACCTTTTATTTTAGCAACCGATGCAAGTAATTCTGGTATTGCGGCTATTTTAGGTCAAATGAGAGATGGTTTTGAAAGACCTATTGCTTTTGCAAGCAAAAATTAAGCAAAGCAGAAAAAAATTATACGGTTACAGAACAAGAAGTTTGGCGGTAATTTTTGGTATCAAACAATTTAGGTGTTATCTTTATGGGAAAAAATTTACAATTATAACAGATCATAGACCTTTAAAATGGTTATTATCATTAAAAAGATCCAAGTTCTCGCTTAGCTCGTTGGGCTTTAACACTGGCGGAATACGACTTTGAAGTAATTCACAGACCAGGTAAGATACACGGTAACGTAGATGCACTAAGTCGTATCTACACTGAAGATACATCTACTATAGAAGATTTTTTTAATTACGTGGAGAATAATCAAGTTGTAAATGAGAAAGTATTAGAAGTAAAAGGTAATGTATTTACTGCACCGCCGAATTATTCTCTTGCACATTGTGTTTCAAGTGATTTTGCGATGAATAAAGGTATCGCAAAAGAGTTTTAGAAATATGTTCGGTTGTGTAGATGAGCTTTTAAAACAAGGTAAGGATGTAGGTGAAATAGCTACTTTAACGCTAGCGGATCGTAATGTACATTATTTGATTACAAAAAGCAAATATTACGACAAACCCTCATATCAAACACTATGGGATTGTTTACAACAATTGAAAGAGTTCTGTTTACAACATAATGATAATTATATTGCTATGCCACAAATAGGTTGCGGTCTTGACAAGTTAGACTGGTCAATTGTCTTTCCAATGATTAAATACGTTTTCTTGCATACACCTATCCATATTCAAATTTATTATTTATTAATAATGTTACTAATGTTAATGTTATAACTACGGATACAACATTTTTGCCAGTTTGGGATAGAGATCTCATTAAATTAGAACAAGAGAAAGATCCATTTTGTCAATCAATCAAAGGACAATTGAGTGAATCTAATGAAAATATGTGTGATGAATATTATTTAGATACGGAAGGACTGTTATACAGAACAGGTAAAATTAAGGATAGTGATGTATTAGTTGTTCCAAAAACATTTGTTTATAAGGCTATGCATGATTTTCATACTCTACCGTTTGCAGGACATCCAGGACAAGCTAGAACTTTGTCTTTAATTCAAAGTAGATTTTACTGGCCGAATATGAAAAACGATATTATTAAATTTTGTAATGAATGTCCTTCTTGTAATGAACGAAAAACTTCCCCACATTTTAAACGGGCTCCTTTACAAAGTTTCCCTGAAGTTTTAGAACCATTTGAACGAACTGCTATGGATATAGTAGGCCCTTTTGTCACTTCATATAACAATAATAAATATCTACTGACTTTTCAAGATTATTTTACTAAATATGTAGAAGCAATACCCTTAGCATTTGTAACTCAAATTATTTCACGCCATGGAACCCCCAAGCAACTTATCACAGATCAAGGTACCAATTTTATTTCTAAATTAATGAAAGATGTTTGCAAATTGTTGTCAGTTGAAAAATTACAAACAACTGCGTATCATCCACAATGTAACGGCATGATAGAACGCAGTCATAGAGTATTTAAAGATATTTTATCACATTATGTATCAAAGAGTCAACAGGATTGGGATGAATGGATTCCGTATGTCCTTATGGCATACAGAATGAATACTCATAGCTCCACGGGCTACAGCCCATTTTCTTACTTCATGGAAGGGATCCTGTTTTACCCTTTGATGATATAATTAAAGCAAAAACTATAAAATATGATTGTGATACAAACTATGTTTCGGAATTATTACTGAGATTACAAGATGCATTTCAAACAGTTAGGGAAAAACAGAATCAGGCGTCAGCAGTACAAATGCTTCAATATAATAAAAAGAGTAAGATTAGAAAATTTAATTTAGGAGATTTAGTGTATTTGCATGATCCAAGTGTACAAGTAGGAGTAAGTAAAAAGTTAGTTAAGCCTTGGATAGGACCGTTTAGAATTATAGAACGAAAAGGTGAGGTAAATTACAAAATTAGAGAATTACATGGTAGAAAAGAGCATTTGGTACATATTAATCGACTAAAACTATTTCAACCCAATATTCCTAATGCGGACGATACAGACACACACGAAACTGACGATACTGATAATTGGCCCTTAAATTATAGTAATAATAATAATGTTACTCATGAAACGGACGATAATGACACCAACAATAAAGTTAAAAATACTAGTTTAAACTATTTTGCAAGGTTTAGACAATATAGGCAACAACAAACTGTTAAAAAACCTCCTGATATACCTCCCTCAACAAGTGCCTTTGGTACTGTTATTAAAGGCGGTGTACGAAGCTCTACCCGGCATAAGAAAAAAACAATTAAATATGTACCGCACACATAAACGGTACAAAAACATTTATAAGTAGGTTGTATGTCAATTTTGTATGTTTTTATTTCTTTTTCATTATGTTTGTTGTAATTGTTCATCTGATTATTTTATACATACTTATGCATGTTGTTAGTTAAGTACTTTGTTTTAGATTGTGTTCAAAATGCTCTCCGTGTCGCTGATTATGTTTGCGCTATGTTGTTGCGGTTTTGCATTAATTGCGTATGATTGTGAAAATACTAACAATACCATAACCACAATTTCGGTGCGTGACGTAGAACAGTGCCATCGCAGGAAGAAGAATATAAGACCGAAAAAGTGAACGTACAAATTGTCCAAAGGAATGACATCAGGTTACAGGAAGTTAAAACTTGTCTGGTCGAAATCACCAGAATAATATCCTACTGCGGGATGCACAGTCACACATCTGCGGTTGCCGGAGGACTATCAAGCTATATCTACCCTTAGGCGAAGAAGAGTGTAGACAAACACATCGACATCGTTCTGTTCAAATTTATCGTAAGAAAATATACGAAATCAAAATTAATGGTACCACTAGCACGTCTATTACCCTGGAAGGAACCCTAAAAGATGATGGCAGCTGTCAAGGAGTAACTTACATAGAAGAAAACCATTCCTGGAGTGATGTAGTCGTTTACGCAACAGTCAAAATAGATCTTCGATCATATTGGGCTAGAGTTAAAATGGAGAGTAATGAAATAAGTTTGTCCGGTGGTATTTTATGTCCCTATTTATCAGGTTATTGCATCGATTCTACGTACGGCGAAACAATATGGGATTTCACCTCTCAGGATAGTTGTCATAAGAATTTCAGTTTATTATATGATGGTAAGGCGGAGATTGTCACTCATTCAAAATCTGGGAAAATAATTGTAGTCGAACAAGGTGACAAAATATTTGCCTTGTCACTAATTAAAGTAATTGCCTTATGCGGAGTTGAAGTTTGGCAAAGTGAACACCCAAAAGTACTTGTTGTTGAAAAGCAAACCTATAACCAATTTCAATCAGAGATGTCCGTAACCACCGAAAATACTGACTTAACAGTTTATGTAAATAGTAAATTATTTTATATTGAACAAGCATATAAGCGAGCCATTAATGCGCTATATGTTGATACTGTATACCGAAGATGCTTAGCGCACAGAGAAATTCTGAAAAATAGACTATTGCTGGCCCCTTTAACACCCAATTCGGTAAGCGCTGTTATAAAAAATCATCAGCTAGGATACATTGGACGCGTACTTGGTGAAGTACTATATGTAATGAAATGTACTCCAAGAGTAGTGCAAATTAGACGCACCGAGAACTGTTACCACGAATTACCTATAACAGTAAATAATCAATCTCTTTTTATGTCTCCTCTCACACATTTAATCCAAAAATACGCTGAACAAGTGGAATGTAGTGCAGTCACACCACCACTGTATTTTATTGATGGAAAATGGATAGGATTGATACCTCACCCTGTAATGCAGGATGCCCCAACTTTACTAGCAGTAGAAGAAGAGCCAAATTTGCATTTTAAACCAATTCAACCTCTGGGATCAAGCGGCTTATATACCCAAGAGGAAGTGTTAAAAGTTCAAAAAGCCCTAACTTTCGGAATGGAGCGATCGGCAGTATCGAATATTATTCTTAGAAAAATTGCAGGTCGAGACACTGATGACCAAGGTTATTCCACGTTACATCTTTTCGATAAAGAAGAAATTAAAAAACTAGCAGACTCCACCCTCAGATATATTTGGGGGATGGTTCACAGATGTAGGAACGGTAATGAGCGGTTTCATCGGATTTTACTTTATTCTGCGGCTAATAAAATACACGGCCGGAGTCTTTTTAAATGGTATCGCCATATATAGAGCGGCAGGATGCGGAGTAGCATACTCGCAAGTTTGTGGAACACATTGTCAATGTTATTTCTGCATCAACATGAAAAGAAACATCAATCAACCGACGTAGAAAAGCAACAAGATGATAATCAAACCCTTACTGACAGCGATAGACCCCCAACCATTACTCAGAGTACAAGTACCCTTTACCCAGTAGTGACTCACTGGACTGAAAGACCAGATACTACCAATACCCTTAGATCCTAATTTCCGTGGTCTTCCTTAATGTTCCGCAGCGACAGACCGCGCTTGCATTTAATATACCTTCACAAAAATTCCTGTACAATTCCTTATTTACATTGGCACATACCCTCTACCCTGCATCGAAGAAGGACCACCAACTAACCAGGATGGATGGCGCCCAACCTCCAACAACAACCAACACATCATAACTTGTGTACAGTGTAGTGCAATGTGCCGCGAATATTTGGAGAGAGCATTTTGAAAAATAAATTAAGGACCTTAAGTAAATATTTTAATTAGTAGGATTTAAATATTATTTTTCATTGTACAGTGTGATTCAAAAGTAATGGCTACTTGTAGAAGTACCCATTCTTTTACAAAAGGGGATGCTATGTAATACCCGGTATATTCTAAATTATTTTCTTCTTTTATATATTCCATTTCATTTCTTTGTATACGTCAAGGTGTTAGTTTTCGATTCCCGTTCGTCTTAACAATTTCAAGTTCTAATATTGCAGCTCATATTAACTGTGAGTCGCGACACCAATTTCCGGTATGATCATTCGATCAACGCCAGCCACTAGATCGGCATTTTTTTATATGTGAACTCGCAAATCCTAGAAAAATCAAAAGTGCTGATAAACACCAATGGTCATTAGATGGAAACTAGTGTTGATGTCTTCGGTATATTGTTTTACAAGAAAATAAAGCATTGTTGTAATGGAAGGAAC